>CAHIKZ030002101.1:2445000-2460000 GCA_903632075.3 Acanthosepion pharaonis | reverse complement strand
CAGATATTTCCCACGGTAAAGATGTGTATATTATGCACTGCAGCATACTAATGTAAGTATGTTTATTTAGATAACTATGCACAAATATTTCTATAATATTAGATGCAAAGATGATGATATTAAGAGTTAATGGATTTTATTTCTAATTACTATAAACATTGTATTTAGTGGAGATATATATATATATATATATATATATATATATATATATAAGTAGATATCTTTCTTTTTCTTTTTAATCAGTGTAATTGTTGTCTGCCAGACTGGATTTTCAGAGGGACCTATTTTTTTTCTTCTTTAAAGACTCTCAAAAACTCAGGCCAGTAGATGGCAATTATACTGCTTAAAAAAACAAAACATGTCTACTTAAACACATGTATCCACTAAGTATTATGTTTATAGTAATAAGAAACACACACTAAAATTGCAACATGAATATGTTTGTTTAATTTTAACCAAAATTAAACGTACAGAATAGTGTTGAAAAGTTCTTTGCTTTATCCACTTTCCAAGATTTGGCTGAATATCAAAATATTTTTTAAATCTCTTCTTGGTGAGGCCCAAAATCTTCAGGATCGCATTATGTAGTTGGATTATACAGGTTCCAAATGAAAAGGTGTTCACAGTAATCAGACTCCATATTCATATCTTATGTGTTAATATAGGTCTGCACTATTTCATGTATACAATTGTGCAGCTGGCAAAAGCCACCCCGCAATATATAGCTCTTTTTGACACAGAATTATAAGTGGGATAACTCAATGAGTTAATCATTGTACCATACATGTTTAATAGGGAACAGGTTTGGTGATCATGCCAGGCAAGCAACATCTTGCAGAACATGTTGAGTAGTGCAGGCATCATGTGAGCAGGCAATATGATGCTGGAATAGTAACTCACCTTCCAGGAATGGAAACAAAATGGGTTGAACAATGTTCAATTCTTCCTCTCCACACATCAACAGTGAGTGATAGTTTTAACTTATGATGCCTGTGTTGTGTGGATAAATGCACAGATACCATTCCCTAGGATAACATGGCACATGCAAATGACCATCACATGCATGAAGACAGAACCTGATTTCATCACTGAACAATACAGTGCCATCCAATCACTCATATAACCCTTTTTCAATTTCACTGTAGATATACATTATAGTATTGTGAAATAAGTGGAAATCTGGCTAGATTCATGCATGTTACTTGTTCTACTGCAAGTAAATGAATCTTATTGTTGATGCTTAAGGGGGCCACATTTGCTTTGACTTGAGCTGTAGATGCCATGCAATCTACTGCTGCTGCTGCCCTTACAATGCATTGATGTTGGTGAGCATCTGTACTGTGTGGCAATCCAGAACCTGCTTTCATTATTTGCAGAATTAAGTAAATTTTGGTATATTGTTACTTTTAAGAAATATAATTCACCATTACTTGCTTGTGAGATCGGCGTTCTCAAGTATTTGTAACCATTTTTCTCTGCAATAACATGCATTCAAAATTTTCAATTTAAAAAAAAACAAAAAACCTTGCTCCTTCTAAAATGCCATCATTATTAATACCACTTGAATTCACATTTTCTCTATCGGCAATTTGTTCTTTTTCTTCATGAAAGCATTAATTCAAAACTTCTTTGATTTTAATTGTGTAACATTTATTTTAATTTTTCTGTTGTAGAGTTTGGATTACGATCGCAGTGGACTTACAAAGATGAAAAAATCTATCAAGGCTTTGTACAATTCAGGTGTCAGTAAGTATCCTTTACTTATTTAAGCATAATATATCTTCTTGGTATTGCCAAGAGAAAGTCAGCCTGATAGTGTCACTAAGTGTAGACATCTGCAGGACAAAACAGAATGGTTTTCTCCTTTGTTAGTGAAAAAAAGAAAAAAAACCCTATGATGTTTATGTATAAAAATGATAAATGATCCAGTTCCTGAAAAGATCAAACTTACTGAACAGCATGAATATATCTGCAAGAATGAATGTGTGTCAACTTGAATTGATTGGAGTTAGACATATTTGATCATATTTGAGTAAGAATTTTCAGTAAAATTTGAATCTTAAACCTCTTGATAGGTAAAACAAGTCATAAATGTCACAGGTTATAAAAGAATATGTCATCAAAGTAAAATACTATTATATATGGAATTCATGGATTTATAGTTTACATAAATTTGCACAAGGCTAAATATTGTCTGTGTCTCTTACATAAATAGAACAAAACAGCCTGCATTGCTAACATGTGATAAATGTTTACCAATCTTTATATATATATATATATATATATATATATATATACACACACACATTAACAAATGGCATTTATAACATTAGTGGTAATATTTAATTGGCATACCATTTTTTGAAAGCATATTTTAGTAAATATTTATTCTGTGTTATTTTTAAAATTGCTCTATATAAGTAATTTCAGTCATAAGTTAGAAAACCTGCAGTGTTTATAATAAGCATTGTTGTCATCTGCTATTTCACATAACTAAAAATTAGTCAAATTAGGTCCCCAAAAAATTATCAAATTATCTAAGTAAATTAAAAAAAAAAAACTGTTTAATTAGATTTTCTTAAAATTGTACTGAATTATTGAAACTGGTGAAAAATAGCAAGTTTGCTGAATTTATTTCCAATATAAATATTGGAAAAACTATTCAAATGTTTATTTCATACTCACGTCCATGTAGCTGTGTCCAGAGTAGGACATTCAAGTAGACTTTGTATAATGGCAAAAAAAAAAAAAATTTCAGAAATTTTTTTTTAGTGAAAATGTTGTTTATACAGAAATTTTAGAGAGATAAGAGAACTTCTATTACAAGTTTTATTTTTGTAGGACAGAGTTTTGGTTAGTAGTTTAAATCATTGTATTATTTTCCTTCTTACATGTGATGTCTTTATGTAACAGTAGAGATCATCACTTGCAATATACTTTTGCATTTGTTTTTATTTCAAAACTAATGTAAACCCTGAAGTTTTTATGGTGTTAAGAATTATTAATATTAAAAATAAGTAAAAGTAGAACAACCCTGCCTGATTCATCAGTTTAATTTAAAAAAAAAAAAAAAAAAAATTAGTTTTAAGGAGACTTTTATTTATTTATTTACTTTTTTGTAGTAAATAAAAACTTTCAGGTGTTTGCATTATTATTATTATTATTGATTGGCATGAATTTAACTTAGTTAAACAATTTTCTTTTAAATCTAACATTAATGGTAAAGGTATGCCTAGATAAAAGGTGGTTTCCTAAAAAGAGGGGGATGCAGGTTTGATCCTTACAAATAGGTACATTTTCTAAAGACTTTCTTTCAATGATATAGGCTGGTAGATGTTAGTCTCACTGTTAAAAAAAAACAAAATAAAGAAAAAAATGAATGTCTACATGTATACCCACTTAAATAATGTTTTTAGTAATAAGATTTCAACAGTTGAACCAGCAATTGAAGAGGGCTATGCATTATGGGCCTGCTGCTGAAGGTACCACTTGAAATTATAAAAGTGGCAGTCCATTGCAGTTTTATAACTGGATTCTTCATGTCTTGTTCCATCTGCTGGAGAGGAACGTCATGAAATTGAGTGTATGGGTTACTTCCTAAACAAATTCACACCATTGGCACATTCTTTCACCTCCAACCAACTTTTGCATAGCCAAAGAATGCTAGAAGACAGGAGGTGGCGAATTTAGTCATCAATGCCATCATAAAGGAAGTGATCAACAAAGAAGAAATTCAATTATTGGATACGCTATAAAACCGCTGCCACCGATAGTCATAAGAAATTAATTTAACTGTATACAATGTTTGTTTTTTAAAAAAATAAAATAAAAAAAAATTACTTTTTATTTTAAGTATAAAAAGAAAAACTTGAAATATTTGGAATATCCTATTTAGTGTACAAAATCAAACAAACAGCTTTATAAAGGTAATTCATTTAAAATGTTGTCCTTATAATGTGTCTGTTTTTATATTGACCATGTTTTTTGCCACTGTTCCCCATTGGCTTCTTCAGGTGTTCGTTTCACTTGGTGTTTGTAATACTGCTTTTTCTCATTCCACCCAATAGAGAGAAAAATAAGAACATCACAGAAACATTGACCCCTGGGTAATAAAATAAGAGCAGAATTTCAAAATAAGATTTTTAAAACCACTATTTCTTCAAAGCTTTGAAAATTCAAGAGTGAGACAATTGCT
Organism: Acanthosepion pharaonis; assembly: GCA_903632075.3. Lineage (NCBI taxonomy): Eukaryota > Metazoa > Mollusca > Cephalopoda > Sepiida > Sepiidae > Acanthosepion > Acanthosepion pharaonis. The sequence continues at coordinate 2,455,805 of CAHIKZ030002101.1, read as the reverse complement.
ATCAATGTTAATGAATACAGTTACACTGAAATGAGTGATGTCGTTGGTGGCAAAAAGAAAAAAAAAAAGTGGGTCAGGTCAAATTAGCTGACAAATGTTAATGATGATGAATTTAAATGGCATTTTTTATCCCACTGATTTATTTAGTCCATATACAAATGACCTTAATCTCTGGGATTTAATTTTATAATTCTGATGAGAGCTTTTTTTCCTCTGGTGTTGTGACTACATGATTTTAAGTGTGCTACTAGATTGGCAACTAGGTCTCACTGTTTTACTAATTAGATGCAATTACCATTTCTACTCTAATAGTTTTTTTTTTTTTTTTTTCACACTTCCCTTCTTCCGATTTCTTGCTTTCCTGATAACTATAATCTTCAAAATTTTAAATGCAATGCCAACTGGCATTTTCTGTCTTATTGAACCTTGTTTCTTTTTTTTTTGTTCTTTCCTCAATCCTTCTCATTTTCTGTAGTCCCCTGTGATCTAGTGGAATTATGGCTTGGGATGCTTAAAGTGTAAAAAAAAAAAAAAAAAATGATATAATTTCTGAACTATCTTTAACAATTTGTCTATCAATTTTTTTTTATAGGCATACCTTTTGGAACTTTTTTAAATAGTGGTCAAGACTGTGTATGAATGAACATTTTTATTAGATTAAAAGGTGTAAACAGAAGATCATGATTTAGTCAGTGATTGGCTTTGTTCCAAGAAACTCCTGTTAAAAAAAAAACTATACCTGTGTGGGAGAAATCAGAATAGTTGAATTTAAGCCTTTCTCAGAGCTTTTTTTTTCTTTTTTTCTTCTGCATTTGAAAATGCTAATTGTCAACTTTACTTCAGGATTATAAAAAAATCTCTTCTCAAAAGCATAGAAACATGATTAGATTAATCTTAATGTACCAAAGCAATATTTTACATACCACAAAGAATATGAATTAATCAGCTTATAAATATCACTGAGAAATCATTTATTTCTGGACCCTATCATATGTTAAGCTTTCAAATATAATATGTGAATTAGAATATAGATCTCTCTTATGTGATAGGCCCTGGGTGATCATAACTATCTCCAATTTCCTGTTACTTCAAGTAATTCTTTTTACTTTACAATCCCTCTGTCTTTGTGAACCTTGTTCTGCTATTAATTCACTCAAGCTTGTCAAGTAGATTACTCACTTTTCTTCCCCACACATCTTGTCTTCAATGTAACTTGTGAGTTAAATTCTCAAAGCCTTCGTTCCTCATTATGTGTCTCAGTAATTTCTATTGTTTCTTTCTAAACAACTAAGTTTCATTGTAGTTCTTTTTCTCCTTAAAATTTCCTTGTTACTCATATTCTCTGTGCATAGTACTCTCAACATTGTTTCTTCTGTGAAGATTATCCTGTATTTATTACCATATAAAGATTAGCTATGACATATCACTTCAGCACTATATCCTTTCTTACTAAAGACATTCTCCTTAATACAATACTTAATTTTTGAAAGGCATATTTTGCTATTGCTATACACATTAGGATTTTTGTGTCACATTTTCTGTTTGTTACTAACAAATTTAAATTTCTGCACTTTTTAGTTATTTCTCGCTTTCCTAAACTACCTTGTCCACTAGATTTTTTTCTAGTTTTCTTTTTGAGTTTGCAATCAGTACAGTTTAAATAAATTCAATAAAAAAAAATGCATCCTTATCATTCTTTTTATATGTTTGCGCATTCATGAAACTGGTTTTCTATTTGCATGCAAGATGTTTGTTTCCAGTAGGATTAAGATACTTGAATATCTTTCCAATGTTAATCAAGTTTTTTGATATTTAAAGCAACTCTTTGTATTTTACTGTAAAAAAAAAATGCATTTGCATAATCTCTGAAACATGTATATATTTTTCCTCCTTTATATTACTTGTTCTAATAGTATTCAGATAATAAAAATTACATTTCTTGTTACAGTGTTTTGAACAAAGCCACTGTTCTTATTCTATTTCTGATCTAATTCTGCTATGTGCCTCTTTTTGCTATGTGTTTCATTAAGCTAATTAAGTTCATATTAATTAGCACCTAGTTTCTGTGATAGCACTATGGAAATTGATCTACTGAGGTGATCTGGTATTTATATTTCATTTATTTTAGAAATTTTATCAATCTTGAAATCATCTAAGGCTTTTAGCATCTTTATTACAATCTCATTTGGTCCTGCTGTTTTGTTCCTCTTCATCTTGGTCAGTGTTGATCTCGGCTCTTTTTATGCATTATAGACATCTTTCCTGTGTTGTCATGAAAGATCTATCCAAAGTATTTTTTCACCTCTGTAATAGCTTTTACTTTCTCATTATCATTGTCCTCTTTTTAGAATTTAAAGAGCACATTTTCTGTTGTTATTTCTATTATTTTTAAATAATAAATATTTCTTTTGTTTGTTCTGTAGTTGTTTTGTTGTTGTCTTGTTTGTGTTTTTGTTGTTGTCTTGTTTGTGTTTTTGTTGTTGTCTTGTTTGTGTTTTTGTTGTTGTCTTGTTTGTGTTTGTTTCGTTGTTGTCTTGTTTGTGTTTGTTTCGTTGTTGTCTTGTTTGTGTTTGTTTCGTTGTTGTCTTGTTTGTGTTTGTTTCGTTGTTGTCTTGTTTGTGTTTGTCTTTTGTATGTTTTTGTATGATTTTTGTATGTTTTTGTATGATTTTTGTATGTTGTTTTTGTATGATTTTTGTATGTTGTTTTTGTATGATTTTTGTATGTTGTTTTTGTATGATTTTTGTATGTTGTTTTTGTATGATTTTTGTATGTTGTTTTTGTATAATTTTGATCTTATCTGCTGTCATTACTTTGAGAATTTCACCTGTCATCCACTTCTTTTATTTTTTTTTTTTCCTTATCTCTCTTCCTTTGGGATAATCTCATTTGCTGTTAATAGAAATTCCCTTAAGGTGTTTTTCTTTGAGTTACTAAGGTTTGCATATATTTGTTTGCAAACTAAATCATTCTGTTTATTATATCTGAGGCATAGCTTTGGGTTTTTTAAGTTTTGTAATTTTACCCTTAGTTTGCATATGACTGGGAAGTAATCAGTGCTTGCGTATATTTTAGAGTATATTTCCAAATTGTTGATTATGTTGTCCATGTCCACATTTAAAGATTAGTGATGTATTTTGCAACATGACACTGAAAGTTGGATGGATAAACCTGCCTCATCCACCCTACAATCCTGAGCTGGCACCCCCAGACTTTCATTTGTTTGGGCCCATAAATATATCCTTCAGAGAAAATGGCTAAGAAAATAATTAAGAAATTTCTATATGCCCTTATACAAAGGTGCAATACCAAATTACAAAGGAAAGAGACAATATTGATGACTAAAGTTGGAACCCTGATACTTTTTATTAATTTTAGTAATAGCTGTGTGCTGTTTAATTTACAGTGATTAAAGAAAACAAAGGCATTACTGTTTTTAATAATCTTCAAACATTAAAATTGACTAAAAGTTTTATTATTGGTCAGTTTAGTACTTTTAGAATACATAAGTAAGATTCCTGTTAAATGCTTCGGTGCTAAAACGAGATTCATGATTTGACTTTTATAATATCTAAACTATAGAGATATTTGAAGTAATGAGAATTTGTCATAGTTTCAATATTCATTTTTTCTTTTTTATTGAGGGATACACTTTGATTTAGAAGATTAATGTGTGAACCATTGAAGCCAAAAGCATATACTAGAAGCCATTTTGTATCAATTGATGCCCATGTCTAAATTATAGATGTATATATTTTGTAATATGAAAATATTTAAAAAAAAAAATAAGGCTTTGATTCAAATAATTAACGTGTATGAGAAACACAGATTGTTTTACATTTGAAGATAATTACTATTAAAACATTTTTTTTTTTTTTTTTTTTTTTTTTCAATTAAAATAATTTAAACGCCTTGAAATTTGTAGATTTCTTCCAAATACAATTGTAAAAAAACTAATATTTGATTAATTCTTTCCCAACTAAATTTATTTTTTTTAAATTTTACCAGTTTTTTAACTCGAATTTAAATTCAGTTTGTGTGTTTTCTATACCATAAATATTCTGCTAGGGTTATGCTCAGATTATGATAACACTTTTATTCCTCTATATCTTGCTTTGGTTAAGTTCATAGAAACCAAATGCAATAAAATTGCTGAAAAATGTCAAATATATTATAACAATATATATATTGTCATCAACAGTATATGCACTTTGTATATTGCTAGTTATCAGAACTAATTACATCTATTTATTCCATTTCAAACTCATCATTGGAGTAAAGAATGGCTTGCAAGGCCTCCTATAAATCTATATCTGGTTATCAGGGTAGTGAAATTTGATCATCTATTAATGAAAAATCACAAAATAATTTGCTAATTTTAAAGCATACCACCATGTTGCTTGAGATGATTTAATAGCAACTTAGAGATCTAAATCTCCAAGTTTTAAAATGTCTAACTTCAGAAAAATGGAGATTTTACTAAAAACAGGAATAAATGAGATTTGAAAAACAGCCTAAGAATGTTAACTCAAAAACGTTCTTTGAATTTACAGCAGCTATTTCCAATGTGATTTTTGACCAACATTAACCCATTTTGAGACGATGTTTCCTGTGCAAATTAATCCAGATTTGTTATTGAAAAATATCATCTCTATAATAAATTAACTGAATCTGTTTGAAACTGTTTTCAAAACCTATCCAAACTTAATAGAAAGTATTTTCACTTGGCAGCTCTTTTAGTGGAGAAAACTCAATTTATTTACAGGGAGAATCTTGTAAACTCTGGCAGACTCAGTGGATGACCAACACTTATTAACATTTAACACTAGTTATGAACCAGGAGACCAAGATAAAGAGTTCAAAAACAGTGTGTCTTCTGTTCGTGTAAAAGCATTGACAAATCTGTTAGTGCATATTTCCATCTCTATAATCAATTGGCATTGCTATATTTGGTCATGTATTAATGCATATGTTTGACCAAACAGTTTTAACTGGTTTTCTTGGAAAAATTTAATAAAAAAAATGTTTGTATTCATATTTTCATGCTTAATTACTAATATTATGTCAGTGATGTAAATGAAGATTTATATAAAAATAACTGCTTTCTTGTTTGTTAAATATTAACTACAAATGTTAATTAGTGTTACTTCCAATTTTCTTTGTTAAAAAATTGGATGGATTAGAGCATATATAAGGACATAAGTTTCAAATTAAGTATAGTCATAGACTCCCTGTAAATGAAGGAACATAACAACAGATGGTAACTGATACCTGAGAGATTTAGTTTTGGATGAAATCTGTATCTTATTGGGAGTATGGGTTGTAGAATAGAGGCTTAAACAGAAAGATTTAAATTTCCGTCTTAAATGGAGAAAGTCTGGGGTTGTATATTTTTTTGTAGTTTGACACTTTTTTCTCTCAATTTTTGAGATAAACCAGTTTGTGTTTTTAATCATTATATTTCAGTATTATCAATATGTATGGTGTGTGTGTGTATATATATATATATATATATATAATCTTTCGCTTTATGACCATGAGGCCTGGGTTTGAATCACTATTGTCGATTTGTCAGGAAGGTGACTTTCTGATGTTATCGGACTGGATCAAGGCTGATCTGAGCATGCAGCACCTTAGGAAAGTACCTGAAAACTATACCATGGGTTGACTTAAGCCTTGTGAGTGAAATTGGTAGACACAGCTCTTGTGAGCCGTTGATAGCTGTGCTAGCATGCTAGCCTTGTTCAAACTGTTGATCATGCTAGATAATACGCTCTCTCCCAGAAACTGTAACTAAGGTCTGCTCAGCATAGTTGCAGTATAAACCACAGGTGGGCTCTATGGGTGTTGAGCAAACACAAATGCACCTGAGCAAGCCTCTGCTATAGGGATTGGCTAGCTGGCTGCCCTAGTAAATGGGCATCCTCGAATACAAGTGGCCATCTTTTTTTGTGTGCATATATATATATATATATATATATATATATATTATTTATATATATTTTTTTTTTTGTTTTTTTTTAAAGAATTTTCTTTTTTTTTTTTTTGTTATGAAGGGCCTTTTTAATATGTCCATTTTTATTGCTCTAGTAAAATTTTGTGCCCCTGTGAAAATATTTTTTTTAATCTGACAAAAGCGGATTGTATAGCTTGAGATCTTGAGTTCTTTCTCATTAGTGTCTACCATTATCACTTGATCCGCTCGGAGATAAAGGTAAGTGTCAGGATCTCATATAGGGAATGGTTACAAAACAAGATCATGTATTTAGAACGATGTGAGTTGTGTTAGGTGATCTGTTTTATGTTTAAAAGATAGGAAGGGGAGAGCATGGATAACAGTGAAATGAGGGATTGAGATAGTCAGTGCCTAATGGAGGGTGGGGAAAGATAAACAAACAGACACCTTGTAATAAATACGACTAACTTTGAAGAGTCTCCAGAGGAGCTCAGATAAACTGTGATGAGCCCTGGAGACGAGAGGAGTTGAGTTGTGTGAGAAGTAAAGCGAAGAGAAGAGGGAATAGGGCTTGAAGGAGTTTAGAAGCTCTTGAAAGAATCTTGTTAAAAGGCAAAAGTAGGATTTTGAAGAGTGAGATTCAAACAAAAGTATGTCAAAATGAGAATAAGGGGATGGGAAACTTGATAAAGATGTTAGTTCTTTTAATTAACCATTTCTTAGGAAAACTTTTTGCAGATCATTGAAGATTTTTTTTTAATGCAAAAAAAAAATGACAAATACAAATTAAAGTATGAGCATGCATCAACAAGTCTGTATCTAAGTCATTATCTGAATTTTGATCTGAAATTTTAACTGTATATTGTTTAATCTATATAATAAATATAGAAACTATATAATATTCACCACTGAATAAAATGCATTGACAAGGAATGAGATCATGTTGAAAAATGTTTATTTTCTTTTTCTCAACATCATTAGACTTATCAATTTATACACATGCTAAAAAAAGTGATATTTCCTTCTATTTATTTTCATAACATTAATAAAGTCCCCACCCCAACCCTTTTCTGTGATATATTTACATTGAATTCTTATTGGGTCTGGTTTTTGAGAGAATTGTAGTTCTTGTATTGTACAGTATGCATGAAATTAAACGCTTCAATTCATTCCAAGCAAGCAATAAAGCCACTAGGGCACAAGAAGTTACTGAGTATGAAAGAAAAAAAAAAAAAGTTAAATTGCAAGAAAAATAAGAGGAATTAAGACCATAGATAATGGTTGACATTGCATTTAAGTTTTTGAAGATCAAAGTTGGCTGGAAAACAAGAAGCTGGAAGAGAGTTCTACAGGCAAGAAGTAAGAGAAAAACTATTAGCATAGAACTTATGGTTACATCTAGCCAATTCAACTGTAAAATGATGAGATGTTGAACTTTCATTTTTCTTTTCTACTCAGGTGGTATTCAGGTGTTAGTTGCAAAAAAGCAGCAGCATTATTTTAATATCCTGATATATAAAAACAGTATATATTAATATCTACCTATTTAATATATAATGTTTCTAGTAGTGTAATGGAAATAGAATTTTATGTTGATAAATATTTATAATTATTCTGTAGTGACTAGAATGCTATTTGATTATTTCTTTTGAGGTAGAACATTTGCATTAATCTGAGAAATTGACATGCATTTTCTCTCTCTCATAAACATAGTGAAACTTTCTTTCAGTTTTTCACTGACCAGTCGTATAACCCCATGTTATGTATGCGCAAAAACTGGGATAAATCCATTGTACTTTCACAAAATGGAAGGTGAATATAAATGCCAATATGTGAAATGAAAAAAAAAACAAAAAAAAACATGAATCTTGTTTCCCATATATTCAGTTTATTTCTTAGATTCATTTGAATGATCTGGGTGGTTAGGTACTTGGGACAACTTCTGCCATATCGTTCTAACAGGTTTGTGTTTCCCTTTCAACTCTAACTCTGTCTTACTGCCCATCTTTACATTGCCCAAAGCAAGTCTTTGGAATATTTTACCAAAAGATAGTTTATCTCCATCAACAGGTAGTCCTGAACTACCTTGACAGGCAGACACCCCAAATACACCAGTGAGTGGCTTGGAACTACCATCTCTCCTGACTGTGGGTGTTTATATAAGTCTGTGAATTGAAATATCCAAAATCTGATCGTGTCACTTGATCTTAAAAGTTTTCATTTATGATTATTTTATTTCTTTTTGGTTAGCCATCTTGAAGACTCTACCTCACAGACTCCATTACTGGTCATAAAAAAACAGAAAACCCTTAAGGCTGAAATTAAATCATTTGCCATCCTCTTTTATCAAGGTGTCACATATGTGCAGGTGTATAATACTTTTCACAATATTTATGCAAAAAGGTGGCAATATGTGTAATTCACCTAATGTGTGTTTGAATTTTTCTAATAACAAAAAATTCTATTTCTACTGTTATTTTGAACTTTAAAATAAAACCTTATTATTTATATATTAAATTATTTTTATCTTGCAAACAAATTGGTAGTAACTTTGCAATATTTATATCAAAAAAACTTAAATATTGTCATTTTTTTTGCTGGTACATGTAAACTAATAAATTAAAAACTGAGGAAATTAATATCAAATTTTGGTGTGGAGAAATAACTTTTTGAGTTGGGTTACTAAAATTAGCACCTCAAAACAAAAATTCATTATTATTAAAGATGATCCTTTATCAGAGACTGGCATTAAAAAATCACAAAGAGCTACATAACATCACTTAAATGCTTCCAACAGTAACAATAAAAATGGGTAGTACATGTTACTTAAAGAAAAAAATGATGATATAAAATAATCAAGATGTTAACTTTCTGAACTATCAAAAACCAATAATTTGGAAGGAAACTTCAATCAATGCTAGAAAGAACAATGACACTTTTAAGAAAATGATTCTATAAATTTCAACTGATAGTTTCACTATTTGATCAATGAATGTTTCCTGTATGAAAATGGCCGATTTCAACATTGTCATTGTGTTTACCTATTTTTGATTTCTAAGTTTTATAAACCTTATTTCCTTGCATCCTGCTTCCAGGTTATCTTATTGCAATATATGTACTAATTCTTTGTTTCTGATAATGATGAAAGTCAGCACTTACTATTTGAATAAACATATTGTTTTGATTTACAGTCATTAACATATGTTCTTTCAGGAATGTCTCTTCACCTAGTAACAGATGAATATCCAGATACCAAGATTGTGCTACACTTGAAAGCCCAGTGTTACTAAATTGACTTTTTCATTCTTTAGTTGCCAAACTTAGCCCAACTTATTTTAAACGTGGCTTCAAAAGTCACAAGTAGCAAAATTTAACTTCTAATAGTGTGGTGGCTTTCAGAAGAAACCCATTCTAGCATTGCTGCTTGATATATGCCAAATTACATTAGTCTATGATAGCCAGTAATTTGTAAGCAATGTATTGTTTATGCACAAATAACAATAGAAAATACTCATAGAATAATATAGGCATTGATGTTTCAAAATGAGATTGACAGTTACATGAACATTTAAGTTTTAACTTTTAAAATAAAAGATTGGCTGTTCCCAGGTGTGTATTTAGTTTATTCTGATGTATTCAGAGGAATGTGAATATAACTTATTACTGAACATATGAACAATGCTCTGTAAATCATAAAGGTGTTTAATTTAAATTTATTTTTACCAGACGGAGGAAAAGTAAGATAACTGACCTAATTCATGAAATAATAGGCTATACCTAGTAAGGATGTCATGAATTGAATAAAACATCATCTACGTGAAAGACATTGTTTAAAAGAATGCATTTTTAACTAGTAGTGTGACTGAAGTATAAAGATTACTGAATTTTAGAAGCAGCAAAAAATTAAAGTGCAAATGATTGGTTGATTTTTTTTTTTTTTTTTAATTACTGTTAACATTGGTCAAACTTAAGAACTTTTGTGTGTGTGTGTGGTTTTTTTTAATGTGCTTTTTTTTGTGTGTGTTCTTTTTTTGTGAGCACAACTTTGGAGATATTCACTGAACATATTTGTTGGATATGAGTGAAAGCCACATTTATGAAGCACTAAGGGAAGCACAAACTCTAACAATGCATTTTACAACTAAATTTTAGATCAATCATTATATAATTTTGTTCTGCAGTCAAATATTCTCTATTATATGATAAGGAATGTTAGATTTCTATGTTCAAAAACTTAATGGATTCAAATATCACTTAGATACAATGTTTTTGATCTGTAATATATCAGCAACATTAATGAAAACCAAAACTTTAAGTATGAATAAGTGTTGGTAAATTTATTCACTATATTGCATCTGTATTCTTAAATACCTATAGAATAATGGTTCACATGCAATCTAATATTCTCTTGCTAGTAATGTTTCATAATCACCAATGAGACAATGAATTTTCACTTACGATGAATAGTTGTTCTCTCAAGAAGGCTCTTTGCCTTGAATGTCTATTGGACTCCTGTTCATACCAGACCTCAAGGGGAACTTCTAAATATGATCCATTGCTACAGATCCTGGAAAAAAGGGTTGGTTCCTTGTACCATTCCAGAAAGTACCTGAGTCTTCCTCCACTCTATCTATACAAGAGTCAGATCAGACCAGAAACAGAGTACTACTGGCCACTCCTCACTTTCCAATATCTATGCAGCCTTGTGGGTGATTATTTTTCACTCTACAACCTCTTTTCCAAAAGATGAAATGTTGCAAGCCTCTCATTGCTATATCACGATTTCCAAAGCAAATGCTCTGACAAGCTATATTCTTTAGTTCAGACCATCACGGTTAAAACCAACCAT
>CAHIKZ030002101.1:2342500-2440000 GCA_903632075.3 Acanthosepion pharaonis | reverse complement strand
GTTTAGTATAGAGCTTAGAAAAAATTTGCAGTGTGAGATAGGCAAGAAGTAAGGCATGTAGCAACATCAGCACGGCAAAGGGCACTTCTTTAAAGGCAAGGAAGGGCAAAAATATTTTAAGTCAAGTGATAGTGATTGCTGTATGAGTCGTACAATTTTTGAATCAAGCATGGTCAACGCATATTTATGCACACTCACACACACACACACACACACACACACAGAGTTGTGGACAGAATTATTTACCCCCACTGAATATACCATACATATTTGATTTTGTATTTAGTTTTGAATAATTTGTGAGATTTTTAAAAGTTTTGATCTATTATATATAGTTTTAGATTTTTCTAAAAATTGGTGCAGTCCAAAATTATTTGCCTCCCTTATGAAATATGAATTAATTAATATTGCTCTATGGCAATTGTAATGTTTTTTTTCTTAATTTGATATTTAATACAAACACCCTTTGAAAATGAAATAGTATTGACCTTATTCTATAACATTCTAAAAAGTAATGAAGACAATATGTGAGTGCCACATGCTATGATAACTCATTTGTTTTGCAATCATGGTAAAAACAGCTGAACTTGACAAGTGTTGCATAGCCCCCTCATGCTGTGAGGTCTTGGTCACTGTGCCAAGTAATACAATGTTGTATAGCCCCTTGGTGGGAATGGTCTTGGGTGATGATGTCGATTCACTCATATGTTGTATCTTCTCTCTCTCGTCTTCTGGTCGGTAATTGCTAGTTGTTTTAGTTGGAGAGAAAAAAGAACTTCAACAATGATAATTTTTAAAAAATTCACAAACAAGAAAAGAAAAAAGATTAAAAAAAATATTACCTACACAGTAAATTACAGTACTTAATGCCTAGACTAACTAGCCAGAGCAAAAAATGCTTTGCAACATTGACACAACAAAAGACAGCTCAAGTCTCTACTCTAGTTTCACACTCTTGTGATCTTCTCACACAATATCTATTAACTTAAATGTTTAAGTAGTATGTTGTTTAGCTTATTTCTTTCATGGAATATTGCTATAAGTTAAGAAAAATGATTCTTTCCTCATTATTTTTATGGATAGTCTTCTAGTATATTCATATTTGTTTCAAAATATTGATTTATAACCAGATACAAAAATGTTATTACCTGATGTATAAGATATAAGTATTTCAACTTTATATAGACATCACATGTGAATGTATTGCTAACAGGTTTCAATATCATCAATTATTTGAAAGCTTGTTAAATAGACCAATATAAGATGTAGAAATTAATCAATACACCTAGTTAAAATTAGGTGTTTATTTTTAAAGGTTTTTAAACTAACAATTTAAGAAAAATGAAAAGGTGAAAGAAAATAGTGTTCATTTTCGTTTTTTTGATTTGTTTTTTTTTTTTCTTCTCTCAAATTAATAAAGAATTTAACGAAAGGGTTTCCATGTAGTGTCTGTGTCAGGTTGACCTCTCTTTGAGTGATATCATTGGTTTTGTGAGCTCTGGGAATTTGGGTTGGTTTTGTACTAAATTCACACCTCATTGAGTGTGTCTAGGTGTGTGTTCTCAATCACCTTTCTTATACCCCTTAAAGATCATGAAATCCAACCCAAGCATATGTTTGTTTCTTTTTCCATATGGCAACAAACCAGCTGTTACTTCAGATATACATTTACTTGTGTTGTTGCATCTTATTTATATACTGATTTTTATATATAAGCATCATCAATCAGATGTATATACTTACAATTATATAGTCTCGATACAATTTATATTTATAACTATAAATACACTTGTTTGTGGATGGATTTTATTGTAATTATTCAAATATGATAAATTTACATATTCCATATTCACACATACCTCTCCCTTTCTATATACATATATATTTGTATACCGACCTTTTTTTTTTTTTAAACATGTTTTGTTGAATATGATAGACAAGGAAAATTTTTTTTTTTATTTATTTAATTTTTCCATCAGAAATGCATCATGCCAAGAAATTCCACCTCCTGTTCCCCTATATATTATAAATTAACTGATTTAAAAATATGGTTTTTTCGCTACACAGTTCTAACCATGTTTCAAAAATGGAAGCTAAAAGCTTAGAATTTAATTTTGTAATTAAATTAAAGATATTAGTTCCATTTCATCCTCAAAATTCGCTTGAGGATGAAATGGAACTAATGTCTTTAATTACAAAATTAAATTCTAAGGTTTTAGCTTCCATTTTTGAAACATGGTTAGAAATGTGTAGCGAAAAAAAAACATATTTTAAATCAGTTAATTTATAATATTAATGCTCTCTAAATTTACATTGAGCACTATTTTGTAAAAAATAAAAATATCTATAAGAACACCGGATTATATATCTTACTGTTCTTTCTTTTTTATATATATATATATATATATATATATATATACACACACAGACACACTTTTAGATCTAATCATATACAATATTAATACAAATGTTCCTGTTTTAACTAATGTTCACGCCATACAAGAGCCACTTGATGGTTACTGAAGGAGTTTGTTGTGCGAGTGATAAAAGGTAAAGAGGTGCAGTTTATGAGGATATGTGGGGGAAAAATAATGGTTAAACTTAGGCTTGAACATGTTAAGAGTGTAGTGGTTGGGAAGCATCCTCTTGGAAGCTGTTCGAGTAGATCTTATTTCACACTAATGAAGTATGAAGGAAATGAGTGGTTGACTATAGTGTATGTGGCATGGTGAGTCCTAGCTGTGAAGGCTAGAACTGGTAGAACTAAAGAATGTAGCTTGCATGAACATTTTCCATTGAAATAGCAATGGAGCATATGTGAAAGAAGTTTTTTTTTTTTTTTTTTTTTTTTTTTTAGATACATTTTGACATAGCGAGAAAATTTAATGTCATTCAAAATGGTGACAATGGCTTATCAACACTCATATCTGACAAATTACCTTAATAGCTGCTGATGGCAGAAATTTCTATCTATGCAGTTTTATGGCTTAACTGACAATATTGGAGATTTCTGCTACAAAGTAATGGGTTAATGTTTTTGAAGAAAGATTCAAATCATATCAAATTAGAGACTGCTTACCTATATTTTAAAAATATTGTGTGTTTGTTTATATACTACACACACACACACACACACACAATTATTCTTTAAGCTGATAAGCCACTGTATAGTGCTCCTGCAGCAGTATTTCTGGAGCCAGCAACTGCTGTTTTCTCTGCTGGCAATCAATATTTAATGGTATTCAGCAGGAATTTGTGCTGCAATTGAAATGAAGAGCCCATCCCAAACTGACTTCAGTGCAAGGGACACACGCTCGCGCGCGCACACACACACACGATTGCCAGGTTAGCATGACAAAGTTCTGTGAATGCAGCAGGAGAAACTGCTGCATTTTAATTTCAGTCACTGTATCTATTTACAAGATATGCTTGTCATCATCTTCAAGAAGGAAATTATTGTATCCTTCTTTCAGTTCTCTACTGTCATGCTGCGCCAGCAATGTTTGGCACCAATGCATTCTCAGCTTACATATACAAAGGAATCTTGTATGTGTGAATGAGTTCTTTTTTATGTAGATGATACAAATGAGCAAAAAGTGTTTCAGTTTGATTCAAAGGCAATGACACTCTTGCATTTTTGGTGTATTTGTATATGATGTGATTCCCTTAGACTTGATGCTAGAAACAGTTTGACTTTTGAGAGGTTCAGTCCTTTTTCTTTTTAAGCCTTGCTTTTAATTTACATTATTGCTTTTTCTCCTGTAGGCATTATCATTTTCATTTTGGTGTTTGACATAGTAAGGCATTTTTTCACAGAAGTCATTGTCAAGCATTTTCTGTCATGCATACTACAAGCTGAATGTATTTGTTTTTATTTCTATTGTTTTTAATTGTACATATTAATGAAATATTTTGCATAACTGGTGCAAGGCCTTTTTTTCTTTTTTTTCTTTCTATAAGTATTGAGACATTCACTTCCTGTTTGTAATATATTGTCTGTCTGTTCTTCCTATGTAAGAGCAAGTGTGCCCCTCCTAAAGTCATTGTAAGGCATTATTTCCTATATATATATATATATATATATATATATATATATATAGATAGATAGATTTAAGGTATGCTATATTAATGGGTGTTCAATATCAGGGTTAGTGAATGTAAATATAAAAGTGGACACTGAAATCAACACAATGGCAAGTCTGTTTCATGCTATCTTCAGTCTCTGTCTGTCTGTTTCTCTCTCTCTTTCTATATATATATATATATATATATATATATATATATATATATATATATAGTCATCCACAGACACAAACTGTTTCATTATATCACAGCTCCTCAGTGTACAAAATATAATGTAAAGTGCTCAAAGTAGACAAGAACATTTTGGATTTGGAGGATTGAGAAGGTTTTTATGCACCTGCCTAGATTGATTTATATAACACAGGTTTTCTAATGTAATTACAAGGGGGTACTGAAAACTCTAAATCTAGGCATTATTTTGTCAGAGCTGAAAAGTGTATGCATTTTCATAATGTAAAGGGCTGATTTGTAGTACCTTGAATTTGTTTCAGATCATGTCAACACAAAGATTAGAATGTTTAAGTACTGAATTCTGAACCATCAAATTGATGCAAACATTAGCTAAATTCTTCATCATAAGACCAAAGATGCAGCTCAGTCTAGGAAACCTTCAACAGTGTCAACTTCTGAAATTGTTGATCATGTTTACTATCTAATTTTGGCTGATAAGAAAAAAAAAATATTGTCTATAAGAATTGCTGAGATACTCAAGGAACACATTGGATTTATAATTCATGAATAATTGGGTATGCATAAGTTATCAGCCAAGTAGATGAATGAATGCCAACCACAAATAATATTGTGTAGACATTTCAAAGTTGATTTTGCAGCAGTTTTGACAATTTAGTGATAATTGCTTTTGAAATGACTTATCACTGTTGATGAAACATGGTGATACCATTATAATCTGGAGATGAAACCATAGTTCATGCAATGGTATTGCTCAAAGAGGTTCTTTACAGCTAAAGAAATACAGGAACTAAAAGTCAGCATGAAAAGTCATGCCCATGTTTTTTTTTTTTTTTTTTTTTAAAGGAAAGTATTTAGATGATTGACTATATTCAGAAATGCAAAACTGGAAATGAAGAGTGCTATAACTTGCTGTACTGATTAAAGAAGGCATTGGTAAAAAAACAAAAACAAAAAAGAACAGTGAGTGGAGCTGTAAAAGTAATTTATTATTTTTATTTTTCAGTAAAATGCAACCACTTCTAGAACTGACAACTGATGAGCATTTTAAGGAATTTAGGGTTAAATGTATAGACCATCCATCTAACTGATTAGATATTGCTTCATTAATTTTTTTTCCAAACTTTAAAATGAGTTTAAAAGGGAGAACATTTTCAAATGATTCAATGGTGATAGTTATAGAAAAGATGACTTACCTTGTGTGGCAATGTGAGCATGTATATTCCTGGCATGCAAAATGAGTAAAGGAAAGGAAAAAAGAAATATGGCTGCCCTGACACTAAGAAAGACAGTTTTGGAGCTAGGAGAATTGGCGAGAGAGGTTGGGCATATGCAATTTTTTTGCAAGATCAGCTCTGCATAAAACACACCACATGTAAGAGAATAGGCAGTACATTCATGAATGTGGTACTGCTTTCATGGAGAGACTGTCAGTTGGGAAAGCGATTGCTTAGGTCAGTTTCACGCAAGCTATTTTGGCAAAAATGATGGAGAGGAAGTTTGACTTCAAACTCATTCCTGAGTTCAACGGTTCTGTGACCAGACCATCTGTGGTCGAATGGATTGAGAAGGCTGAGCTAGTGTGTAAGATGTGCCAGGTGAAACCTCCAGAACATGTAGTCACATTAAGGCTAATGGGTGGTGCATTTGCTGTCTACCAGCAGCTGAGAGAGGAAGAAAAAGAGGATTTCAGGCAGATAAAATCTGCACTGTACACAGCTTTTGCTACGGATGTTTTTTTTTCTTTTGGCTTATGAGAAATTTGAGTGATGGCTCTGTCCTGGAGAATTGGTACATGTCTATCTGGCAGTTATGAAAACTTTCCATCCTGTTCAGTGGATTGAGCGACTGTGGCTTGGCATGTGCATTCATGTGAAGGTTACCAGGCTGGGTTAAACATCTTCACACTTTGACCAGAATGGACGAATTGTCTATTGACCAGTTGTTGACTTGAGTGCGAGGAATTATGAAAGATGAAGTAGTGGCAGTTGTGGCTGTGCAAACAACATGCGAGGAAGCTTCCTACTGGGGATTCACATGGCTCCATAACATGCTATTGTTGCAACAGTCCCAATCATTTTGCAAAGGACTGCAAAGAACCACATACCGAAAGCCAGACACCCCAGATGTGATGTTACAAGTGCAATGCAGTAGGCCATATAGTCTGCAATTACCCAGGAAATGAGCCAGCAGAATAGGCCTCAGCTCCAGTCTACTCCCCGAGCTCTATACAAAGCCTTGCTAGACACCGGCTATTCTCTATTGTTCATAAGCAGACCACTTTGTCACTCTGGAAAGTGGACGTGCTCACTGTTGGTGAAAGAACCCTCAGGTGCTCTGGAGTAGAACTTATTAAACGACATGAGCAACAGGCTTCCTATTAATGTTGAGATTCTGGTTGTAGATGGAAAATTTCTCGGTTTCAACCTGCTGCTCAGATTTGACATCAAGAAGTTGGGAGGAGTATGCGTGACCAGCGATGTGACTTTCCTTAACTTGACTGACCTTTGTATGTGGCCATCAGCATCAACAAACCTGACTTCCATGCAGAGTATGACCAGAACAGGAAAATCTGTTGTGTCTTGGAAGTGGTCTGGTGACCAGACACCACCTACATTGAAGAACCAAACAGCCAAGTATCCATTACCAAAGCTGCTTAGGGAGTAGTATACTCATGAGCTATGAACCTGGATGGATAATGGCTGGCTGAAGGAAGATCTTGGGTGCCCCAAGGGCCTGATCCCTCTAATGGCTGTGATGCAGGAAAAAAAACGGGTCTACCCAGTCATAGATTATCGGGAACACAATCAGTATGTTGATGCATGCACAAAAATTGAGGAGGTAGCAATGGGAAGGATCGGATGTCACCATGCTGGATTTGTTCTATTCCTATTTGCAGATACATGTTACAAATAGTTATGGCCCAAGTGCAGATAGATGGGCAAAGATATTGCCTCTCCTGTTTGGGTATTGGGCTCAACATGTCATCGCTAATCATACAATCAATTGTGAATGCTGTGGTCGCACAGGACAAGACCATTCAGAAGACCATGTCCTTATACATTGATGACATATTTGTCAATGAGAATATATGCACTGTAGCACATGTAAGGGCACATTTTCAGAAATTCAGACTAACAAGTAAGGATCCAGAGGAGCGGGACAAATTGCAATGGATTTGTGGGAGTAACCTCCTGCCATTACCTAACATGCTCATTCGTTGGAGCATCTTCACCCTATGGGAGAAATTGACTGGACATTTGTCAGTATGTGGCTCTGTGTTGCAACTGCATTCATAAAATGGTGTGCAATCTCTGAAGACTGGCTGGGATGATGATGTGCAGGACCCATCCCTGACTTGGATGCTGACGGACATCATTATCAGATTGGTGCAGAAGGATCTGGCACAAGGTGATTGGTGTGTCGATGGATGTGAAGTCACCATGTGGGTTGATGCAAGCTCCTTAGTCACTGGCATCATTGTGGAAAGCAGTGAATCCCTGGTTGAAGATGCCTGTTTGCTGTGATCAGAATGTGAAGACAAGCATATCAACCTGGCATAGCTTGATGCAATCTTAAGAGGCCTCATCATGGCACTGCAATGGAGAGTGACTGGTTCACCTGCAGACTGACTCAATGTGTGTGCATCGATGGGTTTATGATATGCTGTCTGGAAAGTCTTGAGTATGCATGAAGGCAGTGACAGAAATGTTGATGAGATGTTGGCTCAGCACAGTCAAGGAACTGGTGGAGGAATATAAATTGACTGTTGACATGGAGCTCGTTAGATCTCGTGCAAACTGAACCAATCAGCTCACCAGAGTGCCTAAACATTGGCTGGGTGCAGTTTGGAAAGAAACTGAATCAGTGTATGCCACATCTATCAACCCACATTCAAGCCATCCATTGACATAGTGGGAATCCTGGTATGAAGTGCATCTTGTATTTTGTAAGATGGATCCACCCTGAGATCTCAATGGCAGCTGTTCAGGTGGTAGTTGGAGAGTGCAAAGTGTGCCAATCCATTGACCTGATGCCAGTCCATTGGAAAGCTGGATGGTTGGATGTGTGCAAGAATTGGAGCATGTTGGGAATAGACATAATACATTATGAAGGCCGGCATTACCCGACTATGCTAAACTGTGGCCCTAGTTGGTTTTCCATCTGGCGACCATTACTACTGGAGTTGCTATTCTGCCAGAGAGGACCACCTGCCAAACTGCTCATTGACAATGGTGCAGCATTCTGTGAGGAGGTGTTTGTGAGGTTTGTAGAGAACTGGGGTGCCCGACTTAGATTCTGGCATGTCTTTCAACCATCGTGGAGAGGTCATCACACCATCAAGTATATTGCTGCTCGATCAGGATGTTCCATTATGGAGGCATTATATTGGTATAATGTGACACCAAAAAAAACTATACAACAGCTTTGTCAGCACCAGTTAACCCTGTATACAACTATCAAGCCTGCATAAAGGGTATTGATGTTACACCACCACTTGAACACATGAATCTTGGAATCTACAGAGTCGGGGAGATGCAGTATGGATAAAGTCCACATATGGTCGATGTTTGATGCAATTCAAAAAGGAAAAAGTGACAGTGAACTATAACCTTCATTCAGTTCTTATCAGTGGAACACCACAGCATTTCGGAGACCTCTTCCCGCATCAGAGTCTGCATTGTTGGAGGATGATGACTCAAATTTGCCGCTGTCTTTCAGCGCAAGGCCAGATTATTTAACTTAAAGAAGGTTACAGACAAAGGTGGTACTCTTGTGAAAGGAACAGCAACATGAGTGTAGATGAAAGAAAGAGAGGTTTATTGTAAAAGAGAATACATTACTGAAAGACAGGGATTCGGTTACCAGGCTAGTAATTCCCAAAGCACACTATATATCTACTAATATAGTCAGTCCACAATAGGCAACAGGGAGAGTGGGACATTCCATTACAACAATAATTCTTAAAAGTACAAAGAGAAGAATAATGTACACCAGCATGCACTTCCTGATAAACTTAAGTGTCCAATACTAATACTTATCTTATTGGTAGATTTAGTATTACATATTTCTGTTTTTATCCTTTATTTTTACTATTGACCTACATGGTGAGAATAATAAGTAAATCACTATTTATATTGAATAAAATATCTTGATTTAAAAAACGTTTCATAAAGATGTGCTTAATATTTATCTGACATGTTTTTATTAGGCAAGAAATTCTTTGTAAAGTGTGATGAATAGAGGTTGGGAGAATTAGAAAAAGTTAAACATGACAACACTGGCAAATTATCTGGGTTACCTTTGAGTTTCAAATAGGCTGAGGAGATTTTTACTAATTTTTTTATTTTTATTAATAAAAATGTACCCACATTTTTATTTCAACCACCCCTTTTATTAACTATTCAGGAAATTTCTTCTACCCCTTAATTTAGCCTGTGAGCATTCTAGAACAAAGTGTTTCATTTGAATATTTATTAAGAGTGGTTGGAATAAAAATTTCCCTGGTAGATATAAAAAGAACAAAAAAACAATATGCATCCCAGCCCATCTATTTGAGACTCAAAAGCATGTAAAGTATAATATTTTGTACAGAGATTTTCAGCAAACTAGGGAATATAATAATTCTAGTAAAGTAGGTATTGTATATAAGTGAATTTGTGTTTCTATACATTTTATATTATTTACCTTATATTTATTTTTCTGTTATTCTGTTTCTTGATTAAATACTATTCAAATGTCTATAATTTAGTTAATTTTAAAAGTAGGCTCAAAAGTTTTATCTAACTTCATTTTTACTAATTTATGCAATTTTCTCCTGAATAAATGAAATATTGCTGTGCTTTGGAAAGTTAAATTAAACTAGCAGATATATGTGCTATCTTGATAAAATTCTGACAATGTGGCTTTATCATTGAATTTTCAAGACTCAGGATTTTTTAGATAAAATATTAATCTGCATCAGGCATAAATTTTCTGAATTTGTACTTTCACATGTTATTTTTGCAATCTGTTATACAGCAATGATTTTCAAGTATATTTGATGCCATGTCAGACCCCACATTTGTTTTCTCAAAAAATATCACTTGTGTTTTATATGTGAAACTAAGGTATCTGGTAAGTTAATGTTTACCCAAATGCTGTAGACTGTGAGTACTTTAACTGCACCTAACTCCATAACACTGTAATATTAAATATAAATGGAGTGGGGAGATTTACATGCCACAAAATATAGTTGTCCTGCAAACTATTAGTATTATGCTTTTCTCACTTGGTGCTCTATGATTGTAGCTCTGTTATCTTCTTCAGTCCCATGACTAGATGTGATTGTAAGGTTGCTGAGCACCTGATCAGCTCCCTTCATATATCCGAGTTGAAATCTCTAGAAGTATTCGTTCATCCGAGTTGAAATCTCTAGAAGTATTCGTTCATCCGAGTTGAAATCTCTAGAAGTTTTCGTTCATCCGAGTTGAAATCTCTAGAAGTATTCGATCCGAGTTGAAATCTCTAGAAGTATTTGTTCATCCGAAAGTATTCGTTCATCCGAGTTGAAATCTCTAGAAGTATTCGTTCATCCGAGTTGAAATCTCTAGAAGTATTCGTTCATCCGAGTTGAAATCTCTAGAAGTATTCGTTCATCCGAGTTGAAATCTCTAGAAGTATTCGTTCATCCGAAAGAAATTCGCTCATAGAAGTATTCGTTCATCCGAGTTGAAATCTCTAGAATCCGTTGAAATCTCTATTTCATCCGAGTTGAAATCTCTAAGTATTCTCCGATCTCTCATCCGAAGTTGATCCGAAAATTCTAGAAGTATTCATCCATCCGAAGTTGAAATTCTAGAAGTATTCGCTCATCCGAGTTGAAATTCTCATCCGAAGTATTCGAAGTATCATCCGAGTTGAAATCTCTAGAAGTATTCGTTCATCCGAGTTGAAATCTCTAGAAGTATTCGTTCATCCGAGGTTGAATCTCTAGAAGTATTCGTTCATCTCTAGAAGTATTCGCTAGAAGTATTCGCTCATCCGAAGTTGAAATCTCTAGAAGTATTCGCTCATCCGAAATCTCTAGAAGTATTCGTTCATCCGAAAGTTTAAAGAAATCCGGAAGTAGAAGTTGAAAATCTCTAGAAGTATTCGCTCATCCGAAAGTTGAAATCCGAAGTTGAAATCTCTAGAAGTTGAAATCTCTAGATCCGAGTTGGAAATTCTAGAAGTATTCGTTCATCCGAGTTGAAATCTCTAGAAGTATTCGTTCATATCTTATGCAAATAGATTCAGCAGAGTCCATTCCATTCCAACTCTAGTCAACTAATGTCCTCCAACTTAAAGGCTCATTTGGTCATGGACATGTGACCATTGATTCCATTGGGAGAACCCTCTGCTCTGGACTTCAGTCTCAGAAACTCTTCACCTAGTGATGGTGGGTCATCACTGCATTGGCTGCATGCATATCTGTTGAGCCCAGTCTATCTCCTTGTGCTAGATGCCTGCTGACATCTACAATAAGGTTAATCTATCCTTTTACAGGTCTTATATTTAATTCTGCCAGATGTCTAGCCACCCAGATAAAAGAAAAGCCTGGTGGGGAAACCTGTTTAATTGTTGATGAAACTGACAATGTAGCAGGTAGTACTTGGTTACACAGTACCAGTAGCACATGTAGAGTGTTGACATAAGTTATGGGGCTCTGGTTTCAAATTCCATCCATGTTAATTGTGTTCACTTTCTCACAAATACCATTGAGGAAAAGTATGATCCAATCTCATCCCCTTCTAGCTATGGAGGGTTTAATAGCAGGGCAGAATGTGCTCTGTAGCCTTAGTTGGTAACCAGTCACGAACAACTTTGAGCGCAAAACTGGTTGGTCATGGGGCCAGCAGCTCTACCCTTACTGCAGCAACACTTTGGTTAAGCTGTGACTCTATACTCAGTAGAGCAATCGAAAGGCACTGAAGAGGAGGAAAATTATGAAACAACTGATTGAAAATCTTTGTATTTGTAAGAATCTAAATTGAATATAAATTATTCTTTAAGACTTACTTAAACATGCTAACAACATTTGTATTGGTTCATTTTATTATTTATTCAATGTTACTGTATTGTGTAGGTTTTGTGAGATATTGAATTCCTGAAGGTAGTGAAACTGTTTTGACAAAACTGAGGAGGTCAAAGTTCAATGAGTAGAAAATGGTGAAACAGTAAAACCAATTTGTCTTACAGTATCCTTCCGCAGCAAAGAGAGAGTATTGTTGTAAGTTGTACACACTATTCATCTGGTCTCTTCATGTTCTGCTATCTTTGCTTCCTTTCCTACTTCATCTTAAGATGGCAAAGAAGGGGAGGAGTATGGAGTAGTAGTAATAGTAGTAGTAAGACAGAGAAGAGGAAGTGGTGGCAATGTTGAATAGATCTGAAGTATTGATTTTTCCTCTCTTCATAAAAGCAAATCTATCTTGGCATGTCTGTCTGTCTCCATCTTTATCTGCACCCTCACCATACTTGTATCCTTTTCTCCCTGCCCTAGCACAACTTGTGCTGCAAATAGCTTCAAATGGCTTGATGTTAGAAAAACAACTTAGGGCAATTATTTTTGTCATGTTTACAACAAGCTTAAGTATCAGTGCCTTGAAAGCTGGTGAATGGTGGTAGACAGGTGGGCTGAAGTCCAGCTTTGGATATTAGGAGATTTTAAGAGCGTGAATAGCAATAATAATAATAATGACGATGATAATTTTAAAATAATTGATTCATTGGTCAATTTCCAAAATAACAGCTATAAATTTAAAGAAAAAAAAAAAGAAGGATGGTACCAAAAACAAATTGCAAACCAATGTTGATTTCTCAATGGTAAACAAACTTTTTAAGATGAAATAATAATAATGACCATTATCTTATCCAACATTATATTGCAAATTTGCTCTTCATCAAAATATTTAGCAAGCATTAATTATAAAAATAGGTATAACGATTGTATCCTAGTCCGTGTGTATTTGAAAATTGTTTATACTACTTAAAGTAAAAATTGCTTCATAATTATGTCTTACAACAGTATAAATTCTATTAGTTAAGATTAGTATTTATCAAAGGTAAGTATTTGATTTTATATGATATAGTGAATTTACCTTTTATAAAATATTTGACAACATTAAATCTTAAGTTCACAGAAAACATAAAATAATGCATTGATGAATTTGTCAATGAAAAACTGTCTAAAGATATTCTACCTGTTTTCTTATACAATTAGAGTAGGAAGATTGTGTTGTGTTAATTTTTCAAGTGAGGAGGGTCTCCTTACTATGAAAATTGAGTCATGCTGATAGTAAATGCACATTGATTTAAACTAGGAACAAGTTCTCTCTTGTATGTAAGGTATTTTTTTAAAATTTAGCTTCACCTCATACAAGGTCCAAGAATAATAAGGTAGAAGGTTACTAAGATTGTTGTAAGGAGGAACTATTATGAGGATATATAGGATAGATATTGGTTGACCCTAGATTTGAAGAGGTTAAGATTGTAGAGGTCAGGGAAGCATCCTTTCAGGAGTCTGTTCTGCAAATAGCTATTCTAATCTTATGCAATGTATATGGTGGGGTGCTTATTTGGTGGGGGATGTATTTGCTATTGAAAACATGTATTGATAGAAAGTGCTTGTTAGAATGGCTTTGTCAGGTTTATCTTGTATGAAAAATAATGGCAGCATTTGAAATGGACCACTGCATTTATTATTGATCTTTTCCCAAAATATCTTATTTTGTTAGATACACTGATGCTAATGGTTAGCCAACCGTGAGACTTGCAATTATTACTCAGGGCATATGCCATAGTTGTTAATGAAGATACACATTTTCTTTATTCTTCAGCTTTGAATAGATGTTGACAGACCTGATCCATTCATTCAAAGCAGCTTTTCTTGGCTCTCAATCTAAAGCTGTATTTATAAAAAAAATAGTTTTTTTTTTTTTTTTTTTTTTTTGAGAAAATTCTATTTGAAAGATATTTTCAAGATAGATAAATAATGTAACATTTTCAGTCTTTTCATTCAGTTGACTGTTGTCTACTTCCTTACTTTACAGAAAACGTTTTACTTGTAAATTCTTATGGATCATCTCTGATATAAAATAACAATTTTCACTGGCTTTTCAGGTGTTTTAACCAGTCAATAATTTGGATTTCTGAAACTGCATGATACTTTATCTTTTGATAATTGTTTTTGTTTTAATAAACCTTTTGTCTTAATTCATGTATCAATTGGTCAGTTAAATGTCATATGTGATACACACTTGAGTGATAATGTATGTTTTGATTTGTGATTGACTAGGCACGTTTTCCCTCATTAAGTTTTTTTTACGATAGACTGGTCACCAATCAAGGCTATAGTAACCAGTCTGTCCTGATATTCAACTCAACTTAGACTGAATTTACTAAATAAGATAAACTGGATCTTGTTAAAGGACTATTCTCATTATATAACATTTAGTCTATATAACTTGATTTGTGCCTGGAAGAGTTAAGTTAGCTAATGTAACACCAAGCTTTTTATTTTATTTTTTTTTTTTACATTTGAAAACAAGTAGTTAATTTAAGAAACTTGAATTTATCAAACTTATTTCTAAATTAGGTATTGTGGCTTTTTTTTTTTTTTTTTAATCATTACTTCTGATCTTAAACATTCAATTAAAATCAAATTATATATGGCATTTTGAGAATTTATACACAGGCATAATGATAAAACATCAGTTCCAAAATAAATTAAGTGATGTAATTGGCTTATTTTGAATTTTATAATTCTATTAAATTTATCTATAACTATTTTAAAAAAGAAAGTATTCAATTTTATATTTAGAAATAAGCTTAATATTTTTATTTTATTTTACGTGGGAATATTTTTCTGTTAAATTTCTTATTTCCAGAAAATCTGGCAGTATAATTTGCCCACAATGAAATTAAAGATTGTTAAAAAGCTTGTGTATCTTCTGTGTGTATTGTCACCCTTGCTTTATAGTGAAATGTGTTTCTTATTAGAAGGAAATATTACAGCAAATTTCTTACAAATTATCCTCATTAATTTTTTGTTTGCTTTTTATTTGATACAATTTTATCTGAGTTTCTTATGACCTTTTAGCATCAGGTTCAATGTAGTTGCTAGGTAAATGTTTGACTTGATATTCAGTAAAATCTTTAAGAACAAGAACTAAAAAAACATTTTATCAGAAAACTTGTTAATAGTCATTCCTCCCAACCTGATTGGTTATTTATTTAAATGCACATAAGAACATTAACCACTAAATAACTATGACTGCAAAAAAAAAAAAAAATTAAGCTGAAAGGAAATAGTCAAAATTAATAATTGTTGAAAATGTCTTATCTAGTAAGAAATAATATTGCTGTTACTAATGTGTGTGTTTTAAAAAAAAAAAAAAAAGAAGTTTCCAGAAGTCATTGTGGAATGTAGTGAAGAATTATTGGTTCAATTTTGACATGCAAAGCCATCTAATTCTTGTAGTTTAGTGTTTAAAGCAGCTGGGCATTTATCAGGCTTCTTGGGTGGAAAAAGTATGTGTTTGAAACTCACTCAATGCTTATCCTTTATTTCCCTACATGTACTGTCTACTCATTGCTTTAGATTTAATGGCCTGGGTAAAATTGTAGTAAAAAGCAATTACAAAATGTAAGTAAATATGAGTTAAAGTTAATAATAGTTAATGATTGATCTCACAAAAACAGTAAAAAATAACAATAGTGCAGTTGTAACTGTTGGCACAAGTCAACAAAATTCTAGTCCAGTATAATCAGTTGAAAACACTGGTTAGTTGTTTAAGAGGATACATAACATCTGTTACTTCACTGATACAAGTAAAACTGTCAAAATATCCTCTGTATATAATGCAATCCACTCTACTCTGGTAATTTTGTTTTATTTTGATACAAAATTACTTGTATTATACATGAATAAATATAGTAGTTTTCTTTTATATTTTCTTCATTTTCTATCACTCAGTGTCTTTTTATTCCTTTTCAACAAAATTGCTGGTAAAAATGGTGACTAAAGAGTTAAATCCTGAGGCAATGAACAGCTTCAAACAGAAAAATGAAGATGGTTTGTTGACTTGGGTGATGCATCAATCTTAGGCTTTAGTTGTAAATAGTGTTGCATCATGTATAAAGTATATCGTACAGAATGCTGTTGAAAAGGTGGTGCAATTGTGGCTATACTGAGTAAATCCTTTTTATACTTTATTACTGTATCAATTAAAGAGAACAAAATTATATATAATAATGATCTGATCTGTATCTTTGTGTGTTATAAAACAAAAATATCACATTGAAGTGCAATTTTTGTTAGCACAATACCATTAAAATTTTCTAACATGAAGAATAAATAAGGTAACAAAAAAGAGGGAGAAGAAAGGATTAAACATCAACTGTAAGACAGATTGTGTGGTTGTCAGCAAAAAAAACAAAAAACAAACAGCTGAACATGCAAATTAAACAAGTGCAAAAATTTAAATATCTAGGAAGTGTTTTGACAGAGGACAGAAAATGCCACATTGACATCTGAAGGTGCTTTGGGATTTCAAAATTAAGCAAAGTATTAAGAAACAAGAAAATTTCATTGGAAACAAAGAAGAGTAATGAATTGTTATGTAATATTGTTACTCCTAGATGCCATTGAATGTTGGACAATCTCATCAGATTTGAAGAGACTTGTGGCAACAGAAACATGGTTCTCCAGAAGGATTCTGAAAGTACCATAGACTAAACATGTAAGCAATGACAAAATTTTAGAAAAAATGGAAACAAAAAGGACTCTTACATGTAGCATCAAAAAGAAATAGATGAAATTTCTAGGGTGCATAATGAGGAAGGAGGGTTTAGAAAAATTGTCATTTACAGAATGTGTTGAGGCCAGAGGAAAGTAGCATATAAACTACCTAATGAGTTTGTATAAATGGTTGGCAGAATGGGGATTAGGAGATACAGCAAAAAGACAAAACTTACTAAGGGCTGCAAAGGGCAGGAAGTTGTAGAGAGCCATGATTGCCCACCTACTCAAGGGACATAGCAAATAATAATAATAATGATAAAACAATTTCCAGTCTAATCAGGCCACTAGTTTCTCAGTAATTTTCAATTCAGTATAAATAACAAAAATCTGCCCAGAGATAACTTCAGGTTTTTTTTTTTTTTTTTTTTAAGTAAAAGAATAGGAATAAACAGGAAAGAATACTAAGCTTAGTGATTAGTATTTGCAACTAACAATATTAATTCTATAAACAAGAAGTAACTTTACATCAAGCGCATGTCACTAAAGACATCAATAGAATTGATAATGGAATAACATGAAGTGCTAGCATTTAAATGGCAAGCAACTGCCATGGCACCTTCAAATGGAATCTATTGTTTCAAGGTTAAATTCCTAGACTACCATTTTTATATTAGTGGCAATATTAGGGTATACGTGTCACTATATAAGTTGTTAGGAGAAAGAAGAAAAAAAGGGAAGAAAAAGTAAGGATATTAATAGAAAATCTGAAAGAAAACAAATGAGTCAGTAACTTGTCTCTGAGATAGCAGAATACAGTGGACAAAACAATCATTTTTTTGTTATTTTTAAAGTTGACAAAATAACTTGTATATCATTTATAGTCAGCGGGTATATGCAAATATGTTGATTGCAACTGTTTTGAGTTGCAACATGATTGTACATTTACCAGAGAAAATAAATATAATATGAAAGTGCCTTTTATTTTAAGAGCTCATAATATTTTTTACTTATTTATTTATTGATTAAAAGAAAAGTTATATAGCACATTTAGAGAAAGAAAATTAAAGTCTGAATTAGAACAGCTTGCTATGCTTATATGACTAATGTTAGATTTAAATAGCCAGCTTAACTCAAAATCTATGCATTATTTCAGGGCTTAATTTTTGAATGACTGGCTGTAGCATTTAAAAATGGTTCCACTTTTATAGTTTTCTATATCAGTTGTAATGAAGAAAGAAAACAATGGAAATGGTAATATAAGCCATTTCCTTATATGGTAACATTTGACATTTATTGACTGAACAGTCAGTGCTACTGTCAGTTGTAATCTATAAAATCTTTCTATTAAAACAATTTGTTAGATGATTGTCACTTTCATTAATCTTCAAAGAATTTCATACTGAAACCTTGATTTAATCTACAGGGAATAAATTGCCGTTGTTCCACTGTCCATATCCAGGTATATCTCATTTAGTACTGCTCAACTATTGCACACCCCATTTCCACTGTGTCTAAATACACCTTGCCTGTCACAGGGATTGAACTCGCAATTACTATGTCACCAAATTCATGTACTAACCCCTTAATCCTTTAGGCTATTGTCTCGTGGGATATACCTAGGTTCACGGACCCTTACAGTAATAATCCATAACTTGTAAGTTGTAATGATAAAATTGTCAAAACCTGTAAAAAGAAAAAAAGTGAAATTAAGGTGGGTTAAGTCTAAATCTATAAAATTAAAATAAAGTCATATTCTGACAGGGCTCCAGACTGACTTTTTTTCATCATTGACCTGGAATTGTCCTGAAAAACAACTATTAATCATAGTTTTGCCTATCATCCAATTCACACATCTCCTCAGTCTTCTGAACAGGAGTAGAATTTTATCTCTTGTTCCCTGTTTAGGATTGGGCTTCTGGTTCCTTCTAAAATCTTTTCCAGCTCTTTCACTTTAAGTAGCCCCTTGCATCTTCGTAGCATTATCGCTTTGCTTGGGGGTGAATTGATTTATTTCTTTTTTTTTGTTTTTTTTTGTTTTTTTTTGTTTTGTTATATAAATGTTATTTATAGTTATTAGTATCATGGTAAAAAACACCATTAAAATGTTTAGAAAATATCTTAAGCAATTCAATCTTGAAACTATGGTCTAAATGTCCTACAACCATTGCTTCACCACTTGGGGAATGCTTTCTTTAGATTGTATTGCTGAGCAAGATGGTTATGAATGGAGATTTGCAGGAGACAGTTGAGCATTTCAATTTACTTTAGTATAAGCTGAAAACCTAGCACATAAATGTTGTTTGCTAATGGCTCAGGAAAGTTTTATTTACCAAAAACCTGACAGAAAAAATATAATTTTCTTGTTTTGCTTATTAAAGCAAAAAGTTCTTACAATTAGATGGTATTGTTTTCCACATTGAGATAATTTTTATTTTTTAATCATTTCACCCCAAGCAAGACAACAAAGCCACTGAGACACTAGGGGTAACTGAGTGTGAAAGAATATAAGAAAAAGAAAACATTATTAAGGAGGATAGAAAATGAAAGAACAGAAATTAAGACAGAAGATATCGATTGACATTACATTTATATTCTTGAAAATTAAACTTGACTGGAAAGCAACAAGTTGAAATTTTCACAAGCAAGAAGTGTGAGAAAAGAAATGGTTAGCATAGAACTTACTGTTACATCATTTCAACTCAAATAATGAATAATGCAAATATTTAAATTCTTTAACTTTGTTTGTCACTTGTGTTTTATTCACTAGTTTAAGAATAAGTTTGTTTTTTTTTTTTTTTCATTTATTAAAAGTGTATCATTGTTGGTGAGAAGTATGAATTTTAATTTATTTTAAGAAATTAGTATGAATACAATAGAATTTTAATTAAAAATTTTATTCTGGCATTGTCCCAAAACATCTAACCAGTCAACATAAACTAATGTCCTGTCATCCTCAAGAACAAGTTTTGAAATTAATATTGACTTTTTCTCTGAACTATGAAAAACTTAAGTTTACACTTAGAAAAAGCTTAGATTCAAGAATGTTTTTATTGGCTTTATCCAGTGTTATTGTTGTGTGTATCTGTTATTGTATTTTCTTTGAAAATAAAGAGGAGCTATTATTTTCAGTATCTTCTTGTATGTGCTCACACAAAATCTTGGTGATATAGCATTTATAAATATAGACAGTGTGGATATAGAAATCAACAAGTGTGTCTGTAGTCTAATGATAAAAAAAAAAACCTGCAACAAACCATTATACAATCTAATTTCCTTCCTTGACAATTCACTTAATTCAGTGGTGAATATTGATCATATCAAACACATTGAAAATTTCAAATTAAAATCCAGCTAGTAACAGCATCATACTACACACACACACACACAGAGAATTCGATAGATAAATTGTTATCTAAGTTATGCAGAAATGAAAATAACTGACATCTCATTTTAATAGATATATTAACCAAAATTACACACAAATATCTTGAAATACTAAACAGTAAATTTATTCAATAAATTCACCATTAGCTTCAACCACAGCCTCCAGATGACTTTGGAATCTTCTGCAACTTTTCTGGATGGTCTCCTTGTTAGTGAATCCTTGCCTTCAGTTCATCTTTGCTGTTACAAGGGGTTTTGTTTGTCTCTCACTCAACTGTGCCCCACACATAATAATCAAGGAAGGTGCAGTCTGGGGAGTTAGCTGCCCAGATGTGAGGGGTGATGTGGTTGCATAAATTGTTTGACAGCCATGACTGGGGTGTCACACTTGTTTGGCATGGTGCAGAGTCCTGTTGCCAGATGTAGGGTCTTTCAGCAGCCACCTTTCTGGTCCAGGTCAGCACTGCCTCCTCAAGGCATGTGATATAGGCCTCTGTTGAATCTGAGTCCCTATGGGATGATAAATGGTGGCGCAACATTGCCTTCACTAGTGATCACGTCAAATACCTTTGTAATTCCCATTAGATTCATCCAACTCTTTATAAACTCTCTGCACTGTCCTCAGATTGCCAATTGTTTCATGGGGCTCTTTTTTTCACAGATAATGCCTAATTGACCCTACTATACTGTGCAATCAACAAAATAAAAAAGAACATGAATGTGTGAAATTAAAAATATAAAATGGTGACAATTTACCCATCGCACCCTCTTTCTGTGTGCGTAGTGCAAAGTGAGTAACTACATATACACATGAAGGGGAAGTGTTATATAGGAATAAAGTGTTGCTGCTAACACTGTTTTGTGATGTCAATGAACACTCGTTTGGCACTTTTGTAATGTCAATGAATACTCTTTGTCTGTTTCGTAATGCTCATTGTAGTAGAGACTTTGCAGATACAACTATCATACGCTGTTGAACAATGGTGGTGTTACATGCCTTCTAATAGCAGTCACACTAATAGTATTTGCTCAATAATATCACTCAGACAGTAATTTGTATAGTGATCCAAATAGAGGAATAGTATGGTGAATAGGGTAGAGAATAGTAGTTCGTAGAGGATAGACTAGAAATAATGATCTGAATAGTAAGAGGATAAAATAGAAATGTGATCATTAAAAAAGCTAATTCCTATTTGTGTTTCCTTTATGGTCACATGGTCTACTTAATTCAATAATGGGATTGCCTGTGTTTACTCACTGGCGATCTATGTTCAAACTAAAGTGTCGGTGGTTACACTTTATTCGTATATAACAGGAGGGTATGCTGAAATTTTAAAATTTAAATTAAAAAAGATGTGCTTGGGTATAGTCTTGCTAATTTAATTTTTTTTTTTTATTATTATTAAGTATCCCACATTGTGATAATATGATCTGATAAGAAGTGTGAAATATTGTAAGTACCTGAATGCAAATTTGTCATGGATGATCTGTCAATCAAAGCACTTTCTATACATTTTCACTTTAAAGCAGCATTTTTTTAATACTCTTATTTAATTTTCCCAATTTTGTTCTGGTATATAAAAATTTATATATCATTTTCTTATATATATATATATATATATATATATATATATATATATATATATATATATATATATATATATATATATATATATAATGCACAGTGGGTGCTGGTTGTAATAAAACAGTACTTGATGTAATAGAACTAAAATTTATAGTAATAATAAATATGCATTTGTTCCTCAACATTTGGAACAACAGTTTCATGCATATGGAAATCATCAGGCACAAGTTGAAAACTAACCATTGTAAAATTTGAATATTGATATTTATAATCGACTGTTAAGATAGTAGAAAAATCCATTTAATTACAAAATAAATATAGTGGATTAAATATAAAAGACAAATAAATTATAAAATATACTCCTACATACCCAATTACAAACATACCAAACCAACCCAAGCTATTTGAAGAATGACCTGACCAACAGTAAGCCTGCCAAAGAAAAAAAAAAAAAAGACAGAAGACCAAAGAAAATGAAACACAATCTAAGAAAACAAACAAGTCAAGAAAACGGAAGAGGAAGAAAATACAAAAAGAAAAAAGACCCTTACCGATGCAAAAGCCTAAAGTGCTCAATGCTTCTAGAAATTAGACTAAAACAAAGTAACACTTGGTTGTTGTCTGATAATTGCTTAGCACAAAACTCTGTTATGACTTGGATCTGAGTCTCTGAGAGCTGATGGTTTGTTAGTGTGTGTCTTTGAATTTCACAAATGAAAATCAAAAGTGGTATTCCTCTTCTGGTGCAGGTTCCTGATGGGACTCATACTGTCCAAGTAAGTCCTGTTAGAACAGCTGCAGGAGAAATTTTGAAAAGTAGAGTGAAGATGAACGTACATTGATATACTGTTTTATTTATTTATTTTTTTTTTTCAGCTTTGTCTCTTCTCTTTGACACTGTTTCTATTGTTGTTTTTTTTAATTTTTATTTTGTGTTTTTTTTCCCCCACCCCCACCTTCATTTCACTCTGAAAAAGGGGACTAGCTATTGAGATAAGGTCTACTGCCATGTCTTTTACTAACTAATAGTTTGTTTCTTTCCTAGTGCTCCTTTATCTCATTAATCTGTGAACAGTTCAGGAAATAGTAAAATCTTTGATCGCAAAATGGTCAAAAAAATTATTCAGTCATAATTTAATCAATATATAGAAAATTTATATCATTTAAAAGAATTGAAGAAAATTCTGATGTATAAAGTATTTTTTGTCTGATATAGAGTTCTTTTGAGTTTGAAATGTAGGTATTTACTTTTGTACAAACAAAGATAATCAGTTGGAAATTTCAGGTAAACTCATATTTTTTTAAAATTCTATTAAAAAAAACAAATCAATCAGCAATTAATAAAAACATCTATAGATTAAAAATTATACAATGAAAATTTCAGATCAAACTCCAACTAATAACTGTCAGACTTATGCATCCTTGTATGTTGATTTACTCAATACCTGTAGGGATATACTTTACAGTCTGACTTGTGAATTAGTGCTACCTGTAGGAAGGAACCCTTTATTCTCAGGTGCATAGCTGTATATAAAAGGAAAAAATATATACATGAAGAAGGCTGAAAAATACATCATCCAAAATATAGTTATAAAACAGCAAGAATCAGCACAGTTTTCTAAATAAGATGGTAAATAATTACTGTTTATTTCATTTATTTATCATTTTAATATTATTAAATATTTAAATAATAATGTGTTAAAAAATAAGTATCATGTATAAATATGATAAAAAAAGCAATAGGCTGATTCATTGTAGAAGAAAGAGAAAAAAAAAAAAAAAGTGGATATAGGTCGACACCAGAAACACAGTATTCTCAATAGAGTACAAACAAAAGCTCTTGATATTAGGTGGCCATCATAAATGGCCCCCAAGGAATCTACTAACTGTCATGATTGGCTTGGAAGAAAACTTTCTATTGATCGAACCTTGTCAACTATGTGGTCACAGCTGGATACTAATAGTAAAGAATCAAAAACCAGCTAAACAGTGACATCACCTTCTCGGCAAAAGGGGGTTATTGATTTGTTTATTATATGTTTGTTCTCTGTACACAAGAGTGAATACTGATGGTTTATAACGGCAGCTGTGATAATAAATTCAATAATATGAGAAATTATTATTCAGTATTATCTACTTGTTATATTATTATAAAATATATTTAAATGTAAAGTTATATATTAAGGTATGCTATATTTATGGGTAAAAGTGTTCAATATCAGAGATAGAGCATATGTAAATATAAAAATGGACACTGTGGCCAAAATCAAGCAGTCTGTTTCATGCTTCAATGCAATATCCAGGCCTGAAACACTGTTGACTTCAGTGTTCACTTATATATAGTTATGATTTTAAACCTTATTTTTAGTGGATGCCCATATTTCAGTAGATGCACCATTTATTTATTTATTTATTTTATTTATTTATTTTTTTTTTTTAAACAGTATATTTATTTTTGTCTACCAACCTGAATATCTGAGAAATCTTATTAAAAAGTTTCTCTAATATTGAGGTCAGTAGACAAAAATAAATATAATGTTTTAAAAATAAAAATAGTGTGTCTACTCAGATGTGGGTGTCTGCTGAAAATAACATTCAAAATGATAAAAATATGTTGGGTTAATAAATAAAAATCCATTACTTCATTACAATACACACACACACACACACACACACACTCGCGCGCGTTAGTTTTCACATGAAATCTAATAAATCCATATTTATTGTAACATTGTCTATTTCCTAGCAAAATATGAAATTGACCTTGAAAAGCAATGTAAATAATTAATATTTGATTAATCAACAGAAATTATTGACAGTATGATGTTTATTCAGTTTTAAGGATGATGTGAATAAACTTTTTTTTTTTTCAACAGATTTGATCACAACTTAGGTAATCAATACTTGATTAATAATATATTCTACACGAGACTCTTAATTTTAGGATCACTTTGATTCTCCCTTTCAGAGTGACAATTTGAATATCTTATCCATCCACAAGAAGATTGGCAAAGAAACAACTACCTTTATAAAGCAGTTCTTTTTTTTTTCCCCCCTCCCTTTTTTTTCTTCACTGTTAAAGAAGATAATATTGTTCACTTATATGAATACATAAATTTTAAAATGCATTATCACCATGTTTATTTTGACATTTCCAAGCATACCTGCCAGCTTTTACATACAGGATCCAATTAATCATGCTTGTCACACTGAGCTTCATACTTTAAAAGTTATTGTGAATAGCTGGAACCTGGTCAAGCAGAAGAGGAATGACTGCTTGGTACATATTATCAGCCATGAGTTATCTCCCCTGCCCACTTACTTTTGGTAATCCTTTCCACTAATCCATTTGGGGATGGGGGAAATAAGTGATCTTATTTTTATTATAGTTGATAATAAATATTTTGAAATATATTCATTTTTATTGTTTCAAAATTTTTCTTTCTGTTAGAAATGTTTCTTCTATAATATGTGCCATATACATTTGTGTGTACGAAAGTCTGTCTTTACTTAATGTCATCACATCAAGCATTTTGAAAATGGTGTTACTGTTCTGTAATCTTAATCCCTGTCATTTTTTCATCTTTGGGTCTCCCATGTGTTTATTTCATATCCTGTGGTGGTTAGTGCTGTTGGCTATCTAGTATAAAGACGTCTTTTAGACTATTCGGAAATTTTTAAGTTATGAGTCTGTATAAAATAGTATGTGTATCGGAATATATATATGTGAGTGAATGGGTGTATAGAGGAAACTTGTAGCTGTTTGATTATAAATTTGTAATTAGACATACATATACACAATAATAGTTACTGTCAGGTTCACTTTCATTACAATTTATTAAAGACTATAAAAAATATCCTGTATTTTTGTTTGTTTTTTTTTTTTTTTAATTTAATTTTTTTTCTCCATGATGACATTTTCTGAATTTTCCTTTTATTGATAAGGTAAAAACTATTATTCAAAATAAAGAAAATACTTAAATGAGATATATATATATATATATATATATTACAAATCACTCCAGTGTTTTAAGTAGCTAGTTTCTTTATTTTGAATAATGGCTTAATGCATCTGTATACTTCTTTTTAAAAATGAACAATAAGCTATATCCCATGCCCGTGACTTGAGTCACACATCAAACGTAGGTATATGTGTATTTATTAACATATATTTCCTTGTTCTGTCTAATCAAATTGAGCACTATTATGTCTACATCTCTTGGCTAAATTTGGTAATTATTTATTTGCTTACCAGCGTATGCATATATGGTCACTAATATCTAGTTATCTCATTTACCTAACTATATATATATATATATATATATATATATATATATATATATATATATATATATATATAATTTAAAATTTGCTATATGGTCTGAAGATTGCTTATGACATTAAATTGAGTCTCCTTGTAGTGATGATTTGATGATTATGTACAACACATGTGTAGGTGCATCAATAAGTTTCCAACTTAATGATAAAAAAAACATTTTACATTATTGAAGCCAAACTTTTTCTGCCAAAAGAATGAACTACCAAGTGACATATCTTTACTTACATTATTTTTTTTTTATTTCTTTATTGCATTTTTTTCTGTTTTTCAGTATGGTTCAATTCACTTGAAGTAAGAGAAGCCATGTTTTTCATTAAAAAATAAAAAGTAAAAAAAAAAAAATGGTAATGAATTGTAGTTGATGGGAGGGTTAAGTTGTAATTAAATCTGTTTGTATTTAGAAGTAGACCAGCTTAAATAAGGTGAGGAGAAAAAAAAATGAATACATATTTTTTTTTTTATATTTGGTATTCTGCTAATGATTTTGAGCTTTTATTGTTTAGTTAAATCACAATGACCACTACCTAAGTTAAAACTTTATATAACCTAGTTAGTTATGTATTTGTTCCTCCAGTCATAGTTATATGGTCACACCAAATCTCCCTATAGGCATTTCCTTAGTTTTATAGTCCTAGAGTAGCCCTATACAAAATTGGTGTAGGGGATATCATCTCATCCCCAATCGTCCTATTGTGCGCCTCTCACTTAATGGGTCTTTTTAGTATTCCCAAACAAGCAAGCTTATCTTGGTATCTACCCCTCCCCCACCTGGCATGATATTTTCAACTCTAGGAGAAATTCTACTGCTTTGATTCCTAGGTAACAAGCTAATTTAGTAACCCTCTACCTCCAGTGTTTCTTGGGCATTGTATTAAGTGAAAAATAGTTAAAGAATTTTTTTTAAAATAACCTCCTTACTTGTCAATGCGTTTAATTCAGTGTTTAATATTAATCACATAGATTGAACATTATATATAAATTTCAGATTAAAATTGAGCCAATAACTGCATATTTAGCTATAGACTTAATGATGTATGATCTATTCTTTATATAAATATTCATATACAAATATTTTCATGTATATTTGTCTGGTTATGTGTATGGTTTAGGTGTTTATTTTATTTAGTATAAAACCTTCCTTTTTGTGTTTGCAAACACTTAAAAACTACTCCCTTTATTTCTAATTTTTTTTAATGCTTTTTACATGTAAACTAATATAATAAAAGAAACTAATTTTTTTATTTAAGAGTGTATATCTTATAATCATGATAAAAATTGCTGTTAAGTAGAATTATCTCCATAAAGTCCTAAAAGAATGGGTTTTTCTTTATTGGACTATAGTTGTTAGTAAAAGATCCAGAAATGAAGATTTTTACTACTTTTGTGTAAACATTCTCTTCCACTTTTTTCCATTTTCATTAATTGTTGTATTAAATATGAATTGAGTCAGATAAGTTAATTATATTCACAGGAGCTCTTTGATATTAACTGAGCTAAGCAAATGTAGGCAAAATGGTGGAGAAAGATTGTTGCCCCAACTTTCCAAGTAGAGAAGATCTTCTTGCCTTTAAAATCAACATTCACAGTAACTTCTTGTACTGTTATAAAATAGGCATTGATCTCAGAATGCACACATACACACATTTTTTGATCGCCTCTGTCTATACCCAAATAAAAGTAGTAAAAAAAAAAAAAAGAAGCAAAATGAGAAAAAATAATATAAAATTAAACTTCTTCCCCTATTCTAATGGAATATCTATTTGTCTAGCAAACAATTTATGACTTCAGTACTAAATAAACTGTAAAACTGATGTGCTCTTTTGAATAAAAATGTTAACAAATTTATATTTAGGTCCATTGGTGATAGTATTGGTTGCCAGGGTAATGTTAATGTTTAAGACTAAACAGGATTAATAGAAGTAAAAACAAGGGAGTAGACTCTCAGGGTTGAAAGCATTAATTTGCCAGCTGTTTCCATGTTAAGATTAAAGAGCTGTTGTGGTAAGTGCTGTAGATGAAATGTAGTCCTTTTGTTCTGCTCTTAGCTATTTACTTTTTTCTATTTTATCGTCAGCAGTTCCATTACCAGGTGTGGTCATAAGGTTGCTGAGCATCTGTCCAGCTCTCCATATAAATTGATTGTGTCTCAATGTCTGGGTCTTTAACATTGTTGGCAAATTTTGTTCCTTTGCCTCTTTTGCTTAAAGTGTTATCTTGTAGGATAGCAGTGGAAAAATTGTTGGCTCTTATAACTTAGCCACAACATTGCAGTTTCCTCTTTTTGACAGTGGTTATGAGGTCTTCCCAAAAACCTGTTTCTTGTCTGATGGTATCTTGCACTGCATCATTTGTGATGCTGTCTATATAGGATTTACCAAGAATTATTCTGTATCATATGATAATGCTTGGATTCTTTGCTGTAATTCTGCTGTTAATGTCCAAAATTGTAGAAAGAGCTATGGTTAGCAGGAAGAAGCTACTTGAGTGGAACTTCTCAGAAATGGAATACAGAGGGAATGAGGGTGGTTCACTACAATGTGCATAGCATGACAGGTCCTAGTTGTGAAAGTTAGAACTAGTGGAACTAAGGAATACAGTTTGTTTGAAGACTTCCATGGAAGTAGTGATAAAGCAGTGAGAAGCTTGTAACATCTTCTCTGTGAGAAGGTTTGCAAGGTAAAAAATGATCTATCATTCATAAGGATGTGGAGATGTTTTTGAATGCTATCGAGTCAAGAAAGTGAGGACTGGGCAGCTCCAACCCAAATATGACAGCAGTACTCCATTTTAGGCCTGATCTGGCTCTTGTAAAGGTACAGGATAGCACAAGGTGTCAGGTACTTGCTGGAGTGGTATAGAGGACCAACCATTTTTCCTGCATCTTTGTGTTACTTTAATAATTGTTTAGATACTTACAGAGCTAAACAGGAGTTTCTGTTGAAATATGTGTACTGTATCAGAATAAAATAGTAATTTCTGTGATATTTGAAATTGTTATGACTATAAGCAATTCATGCTGTGCAGGTGTTACATTTTTTTTTTTTCGTTTAGATTTCCCACTAGCTTGCAGTCAGTTGAAACTTCCTTTTAAGACTATTTTTCAATTTTCTTGCTATCTTTTCACTGGCAAACAACTGATATGTATTTTTATAAAAGGGTGTGAAAATTGGCTGACCAGCCACATTATGCTTTTAAATTGTTATTCATGTGATTATATCCTTGCATTTTAACATATGCTAGCTCTGTGTCCTTTCAGCAAATCTATTCAATGTAGGTTCAGGCATATTGGTTGTTTTACTACCAAATATATACTCAAGTGCTTGTTTTTAGCCCAGACTTTGATTTAGATCAACTCTGAATAATACTTTTATTTCAGCACTGATTAAAGTCACTCAGGAATATTAAAAAGTAGTTTATCAATAAAGATCTTTATAGTGTTTCATACAGAATGAAAGGAATTGTTTTTTTTTTTTTTTTTGTAACTATAAAAAAAACTAATATTGCAGATTGTAAAACGTATTGCTTACCTGTTGTTTGCATGTGGATAATCATTATCAGTGATTGCAAGTTCTCTGCTGGACATAAAAGCATTTTCCTAATTTTTTCATTACTAATGTGACTATATTATTGCTTGTCATGTCTTACCAGCAAAAGCCTTTGTCTCATCTCCCATCTTCTGTCTGCATTTTAGTCTGAGTCTTACATTGATTATACAAGGTAACCAAAAAAGTTCTGTCCATTTTTAAAGGAAAAAAAAAATGCTTCACAGTATGTGTAACTTATATTTAGTCTTTGAAGTAATTGCCATCGGCATCCAGCACCTTCTGCCAATGTGTCTCCAGCTGTTAAATGCCCTTGCGGTAGAACTCGGGGTTTTAACGCAAAGAAGTCTCAGAGGGCTTTGCGCAAGTCTGCTTCATTGGTGAAGGATTTCTCATCAAGATGATTATCCAGGGAGTGGAAGAGTTGGTAATTGGATAGCGCAAGGTCAGGTGAATAAGGTGGATGGCACAGTCTTCCTCCCAAGTTGCTGTATGGTATCCCTAACCACTCGTGTGACATGCGGCCTGGCATTGTCATGGAGGAAAAGCACACCTTTGTCATTCACCAGTGCTGGCTCCTTCATTTCAATTGCTGTGAATATAGGTCTCCACTGACTATTTGGCCCATTGACGACCTGTCCATCAGACACAAAGCATAATCTTGCGTGGAGGCATAGGTGGTCTTGCGGTGTGAGGGACAGCATCCTGAGGAGACAACCAATGTCTGGAACAGTTGGGAGTTTCGTACAGAAGCCACTTTTCATCGCTGGTAAGCACTCGATTTAATAAGGATGCGGATACGGTGGCAAGAAAGCAGCGTCGCCAGACTGCCACTTGTCCTGTGGACCTCCAACAGCGTTCTGGAACCCACTTGCTCAGTTTGTATGTCTTACCTAGGCGGTGCAGGTGAAGTCTAACTGTTTCATCGAAATGTTGAACTGTCTTGCAAGTTCAACACGCGTTAGACTACTGTCCTCTTCAATGGCCACCTTCAGGACTCCGTCATTCAAGACCTGTGGTCGTCCACTGCGAGGCTCATCATGGAGAGACAAATTTCCCGACTTGAATTTTCAAAACCAACGCCTTGCAGTACGTTCATCCACAGCACTATCCCCAAACACTTGACATATGCGGCGACTTGATGCAGCTGCTGATAAGCCCACTTTGAAGTCGTAAAGCAAACAGCCCAGAACGAGATCTCTAGACACTTCCATCCTTCTCACAGCTGTCTGGCTTATAACTGATGGCTGAGCATGGTGTGCATGTTTTTTATAACGGTTGATGTTTCTACTTCCGACTGTCCGAATTTAAAAACAATTGCTACACGCATTTTGTATATATTTCAACTTCATTCAATGACTAATCAAAAAACGGACAGAACTTTTTTGGTTACCTTGATATTGAGGTGGTGGCTATTATATATCATTTGTCTACTGGTTTACCTGTACCATCAAAATATTACAGTACATTTAAGTAACTGTACTAATATCGGGGACTTTCTTGCTCTGTAATGTTCTTGTTTATATTCAATATTTCCAGTATGTTGAACTAAGCTA
Organism: Acanthosepion pharaonis; assembly: GCA_903632075.3. Taxonomy (NCBI): domain Eukaryota; kingdom Metazoa; phylum Mollusca; class Cephalopoda; order Sepiida; family Sepiidae; genus Acanthosepion; species Acanthosepion pharaonis. Next base: position 2,408,556 of record CAHIKZ030002101.1, on the reverse strand, counting down.
AAAAGTAAAATTAAGTATACATAACAATTGAGCCATGTTTCTATGCTACAAATAAAACAATTAGAATAAATTAACTTTGACTATATACATATTTAAGCATATCTTATTTTAAGATTTTTAAGGGTTTATTTCTCTACAGGACCAATCATAACTTTAACACTCTACTTCACACACACAATAAATATATACATTGTTTCTCATCTTGTAACACAATCCATCAGCACCCAATGTGAATATATATATATATATATATATATATATATAATGTTGGTAGTAATGGTGATTAAAATTGCTGTCCTAATCCTGCAGTAAAAGGACTTTAATTTGGTTGTATTAATTGTTGATTAAAGGGAACTCTCCTCTATTACTTATAGCTTTACTTATTTAAGTATCTTTATACTTTGCCCTCTCTCAATCTTTGTGTTTGTAAGCTGGATTTAATTAATTAAAGGACATCTGGTTTCGAATAGGGAAGGAATTACATTTACAGTGAGTATAAAATTAAATGTTTTGCTTAAAAATCCGTTACTTTCTGCAATGTAAATTTCAGCCTAAATTATCTAGTGGTTTTGCTTTTCTCTAAATATATTCTCAATATTTATCTTTGTTTAGCAAAGTCAAAAGAGATTCTTCTTGTCAGTATATCTTTATATTAGAAATAATTGTGTTGATATTCAGTTTTGAAGACTTTTGTTAAGAAAAGAGAACACTGCTGAAGAGAACCCTACTTTTGCATCAGAAACTTTAAAGAATGCACATAACTTTAGAATTTACCATATTTGATATAAAACCTATTTTTTACCCAAATATTAGACCGTCCTTAGTATGACGATAAACTACATCTGCATCCTCTTAATTGCTGGTGTTCCCAGGTCCACCCTGACCTGGGGTAGTAGCATCTATTAGGGTCCAAGCTATGGGCAAATAGTTAATCTCTGAAACTGAGACTACATCTGCGTCCTGGGTATGATGATAAACTACATCCGCATCCTGGGCATGACAATAAACTACATCCAACAGCAAGGCTTCTGATCAGGAGGTTTTGAGGAGCGTGGAACCACCTTTTAATTGCTGATGTTCCCAGGTCCACTTTGACCCAGGGTGTTAGCATCTGTTAGGGTTCCAGGTATAGGCAAATAGTTAACCCCGAAACTGAGGCAAAAAGCATTATAAAATATTACCAGCTATACGTTTTTGAAAAAAATAATATTACCAGCTATGTTTTTGAAAATAATATTACCAGCTATACGTTTTTGAAAAAAAATATTACCAGCTATGTTTTTGAAAAAAATATTATCAGCTATACGTTTTTGAAAAAAAATAATATTACCAGCTATGTTTTTGAAAAAAATATTATCAGCTATACGTTTTTGAGGAAAAAAAATATTACCAGCTATACGTTTTTGAGGGAAAAAAATATTACCAGGAAAAAAAAAGTTGTCAGCATTAAATGACCCATTGAGGTTGATATGCCATAAAACAAACCAAACCAAATATTAGAATTTCATAAATTTTAAAGAAATACATGAAAATAAATTTGTCATAAGGTGGTTGGTAATCAAACCATGTAATAAGGCAAGTAGAACCTCAAGGATGAATGATAAATGTAGAGCCTTGTTTCTATGCTCAATTTTGATTATGAACTGAGGGGGTGGAAACTGAGAGAGTAATCTTGGTTGCGCTTAGATATTATTGAAATTAAAAGTGGAAAAAGAACTAATGACTACTCATTTTGCTTAAAGAGGGATGACTGGCAAAACTTGATATAGATTCTAACATCTTCACATGAAAATCCAAGTACGTTACTAATAACAACCATTAGTGAGCCCAGTCCTATAACCAAGATATGTTCTTGGTAATAAGGAAAGCCCACTCAGATTTTCACCTGATAGTGTTAGTTTATTAACTCCTGCCAGCTATCCTCTGTAAGCAGAAGTAATAGTTATTACGTTTAAGTTTAATTAGCCTTTGTTATATATGTATTATATAACATTGTCTTTATTTTAGTAATTGTACACATTTCTTGTCTTTGAGAGAGGATTGTTAAATTGGTTAAACTGCATTCTTGTGGTTTGTGTTTCAATATTACCACTTTAGGGTAAGGTAAATTTTTTTCTTACTCATTCCTCTTGTTTTAACACATCCATTTTTATTGCTGTTATTAAACCAAGAAAGTAATTTGTTTCAAAATATTAAATAGGTAGATTTTTTTTTAACGAACTGGGTGAATATTAATCTTGAGATAGTATATAATTTGCTATGTACCAATCTACATAATTTAACAAGATCAAAAGGACAAGTGTTAAATTACTTCCTCAAAGAAATTCATTTTTAAAATCTCTTGAAATTAACTTGTTTACATAGACTTATCCATCAGATTGGTATTGTTTCATAGGTAGAATAAATTTTTGCTCTCCTAAAAGATCAGCTGTGATTGTTTAAATAGGTATATTTGCTGGTAGTTTTATAGGAAAATAGCTTTTGGGAAGAATGTTATCATGACTCTGTCAAGTGGCTAGCTCACTATGTGCTCTAGAGAATGTAAATGAATGGTAAAATTCTACCTCATTGTTGACAAACCAGTAGATTGAATCTTGTGGGGGGGGGAGGCACATATTAGGGAGTTCAATGAAAGCCACTATACCATGTCTGAAGTCATTAAGCAAATGATATAAACTTCAATAATTCAAATTTGATTTGAAAAAATTGTCAAATTTTAAACAATCAATTTAGATGTCAAAACAAAGCCTTAGTTAAAATTTTAGGTAGCATCAATATGTTTTATTGAAGTTATTGATGTTATTTGATGTATTCTAAAAAAAAACTGCCATTTGAAGTTAAGCAAAACCAAATAATTACATTTTACTTCAATAAAAAGGTAATAAAATATCAAAAATTGATCAACACCGATATAGAACAAATAACAAACTCATATAAGTCTTTAAATCCTTTATTATTTTAGTATAGTGCCCCTTCTCATTAACAGCCAGTAATCTATTATACATTGATTTTATTAATTTTTTTTTTTTTTTTTTACTTTAGTAGGTTCAATTTCCAACATGGTAGTTTTCAGTTGCTTCCCATCGGTCTGCTTTCCTGTTATATTGTTTGCCACCTCCATATAATTTCATCTTCACAATTGACCATAGATTTTCAATTGGATTCAGATCAGGACTTGATGGTGACCATTCCATTATCTTCTCTCCTGTAAATCTTTTATGCTCAAATAATTCATGGATAGGCTTAGATACATGAGAAGAAGCATTGTCATGCATAAATATGCACTTCACTTTGAGATTGTAGGACTGGGACTTATACCATGCAAAGGAAGTCTTGTTCATAAGATTGCAGTAGTTAGCATTGTTCAGTTTAACTGCTTCATCGATTCTTGAATCAAACCATTATTGGATAATTGATCAAACCATTGAATCAAACCATTATTAGATGTTGACCAAACCATTATTGAATAATGGTTTGGTCAACAATTCTGCCTATATCATAACATTACTGCCTCCTTGTTGTCTTCTTTTAGTTACAGGCACATCTGAATTGGATAAAATCCATCTTTTAGCCCATACATCAGGTCCATGAAATGTCACTTGAGATTCATCCATGAAAATTACTTTAGAAAAGTCAATTTTCATGTATTTCTTGGTCCAATTTTGATGCTTTAAAATATGTGCTTTAGTGAGAGGAGTTTGCCTCGGAGATTTGTTTTACAGCTCTCAGTTCACAAAATATTCTACACCTTTTGTCCTTGATTCCCTCAATTCCAACCTTTTCAAAGATCTGAGTGCTGGCAAAAAGTGGTTGTTTTGCTATAACTCACTTTAGTTTACATTCACCTTGATGAAGCAAGTTCTTAAAGCCTTTTCCTTTGAGTTATCAACTTATATTTTCAACAGCCTTCTTTATCATTTGATAATCTCTGCAAAGCTCCTTTGATATCTCCAAGATGGACATTCCCTCACTGAATAACTTTATTTTCTGTTTTTCAACAGTTAGATCCTTCCCTTTACCCATGTTTCAACATATGAACAAAAAGAAAAAAGTTTTTATTACATTTCAGAGATCTTAAGCAAATATTAGTTTAATCTGTACATTAATTTCAGTCAATCCATTTTTGTAAATTCCAAATATTTAAAAAACTAACCATTAAAAAATGGCAGAAAATTTAGTTAAATATTTTACTAAGGGTGGAAATAGACGAGTTTAAATTTGACAAATATTGATTCAGAACTTTTTGAGTCATTGAGGATCGTTTGATATGTATAATAACTTCTAGACAGGCTGTAGAGAAGAGACATACATGGGGGGGTTGTAAGAACAGGCAACCAGATTATCGCTCCAACTTTTAAAAAGTGAATAATAATAAAGCACATATGACTGTTGTGTTCTATCATCATCATAGCTGTGAACAAGAAATTTCAAGTTAAGACTGCTGCATACTACTGTCAAGTGTTAGACTTGGGGATGAAAGGAAAACACTAGTTTGAAACATCTGCATAACCAACAGCTAAACCAGTGAATCTTTGGTATCCATCAACTTTAATTTTGTGCACATGTGACTGGTTTTATCACTGTACTTGGGGCTTCAACTGTTATCTAAACAGTGTGGGTGAAAGTCTCTTTTCCAGGATGTTACTGAACTAATGACTGGAACAAGTGGCCAGTATTCCTTGCCCTAGTGCTATGTCTATGCTAGAAATAATAGTGAACAGCAAAAAGGCACACACATCAAATCATGACCCCCCCTACATCTTGTATGGTGACTAAGTCATCTTGATCCTGGTGTTAATATGGAAAGACACACAATGTGTAGTTCTATATCTAGTGACTGGAACAAATCCCTCCCTTGATTGTGTTTGGGCATTTCAGTGTGGTGTAATGGTTAGCAAGCTTGTCTTACTAGATCAATTATGACTGAATAGTGACTTTGATCTCACTGGGTGCCCTATACTTTCGGCCTTGTGCTACATCTAAGCTACACTTAGAAAATCACCATCCCTTGACTTTGTTAAATATAAAAACCTTGTTTAATAATATAGTTTCTAAAAGAAATAGAAATTTTTAAATTTCTTTTAAAAATTGTTTATGTATATAAGGAGAATTTGTTTAAACAGTTCAGATTGATAGATTAAACAATCTGTTTAAGATGAATTGTAGCTATCAAATTGAACCCCTCTAACTATTGGGGAAAAAAAAGTAATATATATATATATATATATATATATATATATATATATATATATATATAAACCTGGTTGACATAAAATGAACCATCAGGATTTACATGTTGTTAAACAAAATCTAACCAAACGAATCAAACAACCCTGATTGTGTTAAAAACTTATATTCAATTGGGTCAGATAAGAAACCTTGATGGATTCAGTAACATTCTATACAAAAACCAACAATGTTTTCTTATTCTCTGGTTGAAATTGGAGCATCTTATATGCTTGATGCTAATTGATATAGAGTTCAATAAAAAAAAAAAAAAAATTCTATTAAGTTGTTCAAATTTCTTAGATGAATGAGTCTCAAATCTTGAATCTGTTTTTTTTTTTTTTTTTTTTTTTTTTTTTTTAATTTTCATTTCATATTTTCTGTTCCTTATTGCAACACAAGTTATTTTATATTCCATGACTATTGTGTAAGAAGTATGTCTTGGAAATAAGGGAATATGCAGGTAGTATAACAGATGTCAGTGTGGAAAGTGGAATTGGTGAAATGAGTTCAAATTGTGGCCTAGTTTATTGCATTCACTCTTGCACAAATGCTCTTAGAAAAGGCATGAATCCATCTCTTCCAGCTCTGGGTTAAACAGCAGCATAGATTGGTTTCTTTAACCTTGAGTAGTGACCAGTCTAAGAGAAGGAAAATTCTAAATTCCATATTCTAGAGAATGCAGCAGAAACCACTCCACTATCTTTCTCAAGAATCCATGGCAATTCAGATAATAAAACAAGTGGAGAGCTGTGAGCACCCATTTTCTATAGGGACATGGTATGAAAAAAATTGGAAATAAAGAGCTTGCATTCTATAACTTTGATTAACTTCTTGAATATTTCAATTTTTATTTACATCATCCTCAGAGTAGGAAAAGCTAGTTAAAATGATACTTGTTTCTTAATCAATTATTAATTACCTGCAGGCATGTTTTTTTTATTTTTTTATTTTAAAGTTATCTTCATCTTCATCTTGTTTCTAGAGATATTAAATTGACTCCCCCATTCAGAAACTCCCCTCTCCAATTAGCTGATGTAATTAAAAAGGAATTGCTTTATAAACATATTTTGCATTAATAGAAGATAAAATGTGTCTCCTTCATATTCAATTTGATTGTTATTAAATATCCAAGAGATTTTTATTTATAAATAGAAGTGGAAGCTGAAGAATGAAATTTGTCGAGTAGAAATCACAAAGAGCCTGCAGGATCCAGATGAGGGAAGAAATATCTTGTTTGTATTTGAGATGAAATTCTAAAGAAAATGTCTCTTGTAAAACTCTTAAATTGCACAAAGGGGAACAAAACTGAAGAGAAATTAGCCCTCCCCCCTCCGAAAAAATAAACAAAAACACACACACACACACACACACACAAACACAGCTAATGATTTCTTTGTTTCCTTGAAGAGAAAGAAAGTGAGTCTTTTGGGGTAATGATTTGTAAAAGAGAGAAAAAAAGAATAAAGTGGCATTTGTTGATTTACATGAATTTTCCTTATTTTTTTATCTTCATTGTTTTCCCTTTTAGCATTTTCTACATTTTGTTTTTGTTTCTTCCTCCTGGTGTCTGTTGTTAAAGTCTGAAATCTGTTTTTTTGCTTAACTCAGTTTGAAACATTTGTTAATGATTAGCCTCTTCAGTTGTGACATTGAACAATGGCAAGTCATGTAGTAAGGCAAGAATGGGTAAACTATAGGAACACATGAAATTTTCCTTAATTTTTTTCCATGTCTGACCCAGTATATTTGCATTTTCTTTTAATTCATCAACTGCACAAAATACAGGAAGTTGTAGAGAGCCATATCGTTCACAGCTTGAAAAGACATGGCACATAATCTGTTTTAATAATAGAAACAAAATTAATTTTTTTTTAGCTATATTTCACCCAATACCAGGCTGTTTGTAAAGTTTATAAAAATGTCATAGAAAAATATTCAGAATTTCTGTAAATCATTTACTGTTTTGTTGTTATTGAAAAATCCTGTTATTTGCTAAAAAAAAATTTTCTTTTAAAAATATCTTTATTATTATTACTGTTATTAAAGTAAGAGAATTGTTTACCATTGGTGGTGAAACATTCAAATCTAGCCTCAAAATTGCAAATGACAAAACAGTTTTTTTTTTTTTCTTTCTTAATAGTTTAATCTCAATTTTAGTAGGCTTCAATAACTATACATGAATATGATTAAATATATTAACTTTATTTAATGGAATTTAATATTTTTTCTTTTTTTAATAGTTTTGTCTCAATTTGGGTAGGCTTCTATAACTATACATCAGTGATTGCTGAATATATTAACTTCATGAAACCTTTTTATTAAACTATCCTTAATAATAAAAAAAAATCCTTAATAGAAAAAAACAAAACAAACTGTCTGAATATGGAAATACATTAAAACAGGTTTCTTTGTCATCTCCCTTAAAGTGATTTATTTTATTCATGGAAAAAGAAATAATGCTTGATACTGTATTTTCAGTAAATATTTTGCTGTACCTGAAAATGGATATTTTTTGATTATCCAAACTTTGCAGGATTACTTCTTTTTATAGTGAACTGTTGGAGAAGAAACAAATTTCTTCATATGTTCAAAGTTTCCTAATGAAATATTGTTTCTATAAAGGATCTTTTCTCTATCCAGATTGGTTTGTATAAACATTTAAAAATGTTTTAGGGTAAGGCTATTGTACATGCCAAGTAGAAGTGCATACAAAGACACTAAGTGAAATGTTTTCCCCATTACTTTGGGAAGCATAGTTGGATGCAAAGTGTAGCCAAATTGTGTGTTCATTCTTTGTAGAAAGGCCAATATTGTCACTTTTGAAGTTGATTGTGAATGCAGAACCTCTAACAAAATTGGTATATGTATGCATACACATAAGGGAGATACACACACACACACGGCAGGAAGGTGGAACATTGACAGGATAGGCAAGGTTTGGAGGAAAACTGTTGAGGAAAGAGATGGTTTGAATGTGAAAAAAATGTTTAAGAAATATGAGAAGAGGAACATGGTGTATTTGTTCACAGAAGGCAAGAATGAATGATTGGTGTCATCCTCAAGTTTGCAGGATGGAACTGAAATTCAGGCTTGAGATTTGAAAGGATTGGTAACATTTTTTAGTCTAATGTTATTATTTGGACTAGGGAGATGATGGATAAGTAAAGAAATGTCTGTTAATGGAAGATGATGTCTTTGTTTTAAAAGTAATACCTTGTAACCTATTGTATTTTGTTGCTCATGTAAATATAAGTTTAATACTAATTGTGATCTGAGTTATCTTTGGTTATTCAAAGTATCTTTACTATAAAATGAATAAAATATTACATGGTGATATCCAAATTAAGCTTCAGATTTTATTTTTTTGTGCATAAGTTCAAATAACTTAATCTCCTTTTATTAGGTACAATGAATTAGGATAATGTGATTGTCGGATACTTTAGAGAGAGCTGAAGGAGCAAAAAAAAAAAAACAAAACAAGAAATTACACAAATACACGAGAACCTGACTAATACTCTCATGGCAATAATTTATTTCTAAAGCTGTTCTTCTAGGTAATGTTCTGTTGATATTCCCTAAGTCCTCAATGTTGTACATTTGTTCTTGGGTCTTAACCCCATTTTATAGTACTATGATCTTTTTATGCCTTTATATTGTAACATTACTTGCAGTATTAATGTAGGTTTCATGTAGCTGTGATTTTTTTTTTTTTTTAAATGTCTATTCTAAAAGTAGTAAGACAGGGCAATGTAAATGATCAGTTATCAGAAATGTTTTACTGATTCTGTCCCCTGACTTTCAAGACATTAGGCTTTTATGCATCCTTCTCTGTAACTTATATTTCAAGCTAAAAAACAATTCCCACTGGTGTAGAATTCACTCCTGAACTAAGATTTCTACTTGAACCTTTCAAAATAGCCATTGCCTACACACAAACAAAATACTTGAAACACTTTCCCTCCTGAATCTCAAGGCAAAAACTGAAAGACTATTTCTCTTTTTTATTGTATAGTATGTTCTGTATTATATTCAGTACAGTTCAATTAAGTTGAAGACCCTATAAAGTACTTTTATATTTCACAGTTGGAATATATTGGATTTGTTCTGTTGGCATTAGGTGGCATGAGGAGCGTTTAGTTTTGTTGGTTCCAATTTATACTGGAAATGAGTGCAAAATGCTCTCCCCCTACCCAATTAAAGGCAAAACCACACAGATGAAATAAGATAGGTCACTTCTTGGTCTCATCTGACTCAGTCTCAGTCAGTCTTGAAGCCAGAACACAATATTCGTTTATCCAAATTTGTTCTTGTGTGATAACACCACTTCTTGATTTGTGAACTTTTTACCTTATTGTTGTTTTATCTTGTATATATTGTTTGCTTGCTCAATATTATTTTTTGCCCTGTTGTTTCCTTGTTATTGCTTGACAAACTTGGTCAGTTCTGTCATTTACATTTAACTATGACCACTTATTCTACAAGTTTTAACTAACTTCATTTAAAAAGATTGCTTTTGTTTGTATTGTGACATGTCATATAAGTGTACCATTTAACATTTTTTTTTTCAAAACAAACATTTTTGTTTACTGGTTTTAACATTGATGGCAGAAAAAAAAAAATAGTATTTTTTATATTTTAAGAAAAGTAAAGACCCAACTTGTTGATGCCTAAACACACAAAAAAATGTGTAGTTTGAGTAGGTGCTATGAAGGGACAAATATGTCAAAAGGTTTGCAAAATGTATATTTCTCTATGATCAGGTTGATCAGCTGAAGTTGTTTGCAATCAAATCAAAAATTACATAAAATATAAATTTATTTAATCACACACACACACACACACACACACAACTAGAATGTCAAATTTGGTCACAAAAACTTAAGCCACATGATGAATGTGGCTTAACTTTTAAAATGCACTTTTTATTTTTAATCTTTTTTATTGTATATTTTTTTGTTTTATTAACTTTCAATTTTTTATTGCTTCATTGAAGTGCCTGGTGTAGATAAGACACTGAAATAGTTATATTTCACAAGCACACACTCATACACAAAAGAGATAGGGCAAAAGTCTGATTTAAAATATTTTAATCAATAACAATTTAAATAATGAATATGCATTCCCTTTGTCTGCTATCCTTGTAAGTGTGTGTATTTTAAAAGATGATTAAAGAATGAGATGCATTTACATGCATTTCTTAGTATTCTCAGTTTCGTTGTGTAAAAGAATGTTAAGAAGAAAAAAGCTTATCCGTCTCTCAGAAGCAACTTCATTTTTCATTGTATTTTAAAAGTACTTTTGTTCCTTCTATATACAAAACACATCATAAAGGTCCATTATGTCAACAAAGTAGTTCTTTTGGAAGACTTTTAGATTTCATATGCTTATGCACATAGAAACATGTGGTTAAGTACATATACCTGTTCATGCCTGTAGGTGCATGCATAAATACACATACTGATTTATACTCATATTTATGTACACATAACATGCACATTAATAGGTTTGTGTGTATCTATGTAAAGTGCATACCAGTATCAGTATGTGATTAACTGCCGGTCATAAAACCTATCCATTCAAATAAATATGCTAAGTTTTTACCTACTAATTAACTATAAAGGATTTTTAAATCTATTCATGCCCCAGGGCTCAGTTGGGAGTACAGGATAAAACCATAATGTATTTTTCCATTACAAAGTAGGTGCTTTCCTACAGAACTCTTTATACCACCTTGTGCTATTTTGTCCACATTTCTTTTATTTCACTTTTTAATGGAAAAATGTAAAGCAGGCATAAAATGCACACAAACACAGTGTATATATATATATATATATATATATATATATAATAGCGCACAGTGAGTGCTGATGGTAATGAACTGGCACTCAATGTAAAATAAGAGCTAAAAAATATTTTTTTTATTTTATATATTTTTATTTATTTATTAAAATAAAATTATTTATTATAAATTATTTTTAATTTATTATTCTTATATTTACTCTCTCTCTCATATATATATATATATTAATTCCAAATTTACTTTTTTGCCAATTTATTTTGTTTCCATATATAAATGGAATGCTCCACTATCTTGCCAGTAGGTTATAAATATTGAGTTATTACAATAGTCAGTCTAATTTGTGCATGAAACTTAATTGTACCTAACAATGAGGAACAAATATATATATATATATATATATGATAAAAACAATATAGTTTTAAGGTATACTATATTTATTGGTAAAAGTGTTCAATATCAGGGATAATGTGTGGACACTAAGGTCAACACAGTGGCAACAGTCAATGTCTAGAGCCTAACACAGTTATTAGTTGAACTTCTATTCAAAACTTTTCACTGAATAATGTTCAATATTTGTGTATTATCTTGTTTTTTTCCCCATTATTAGACTTACTGATGCAAAAACGTGTGTGTGTGTATATATATATATATATATATATATATATATATATATATATATATATATATACACACACACGTTTTATATATATATATATATATATATATATATATTATTACAAATTTAAAGTTAGCTGATTTACCTTCAGCATCCTGACTCCATTGTTTCATAGATGGACCCTCCAGCAATCGCTCAGTATGCTCATCAGGAGATGTAACAATAAAACCAATGCAACTCAAATTTCACCCATACATGATGGACCATCAGGATTAGACTGACAATCCCTCATTGGAAAAGTGAAACACAAGTTGCTTCAGTTTTATTTTCTTACATTTTATTTATCTTATGTTTTATAGGCTCTACCTTGTACTAAGCACTTAACTATCATTTTTATAATAGTTGGATTTTTACCAACTAAATGTGTTTTTATTATGTATATGAAATGCAGATGTGTTGTGATTTGTGTATCTCTCTCATACATACACCTGTGCTTATGAGATAGTGATTTTTACAATGATCAAATTACTATTTTTTTTATTTTTTTTATTTATGTACTGTGAAGACATCAACTCATGCCAAACCTAGTAATTCTTTATAGTGTCTTATCTCAATTTCACAGGGGAACATCCCATTAAATTCACTTGGCAAAACCATTTCCTTTTTTTCACTGCTAATGACATAACCTGTGATAATAATAATCCTAGGAATTAGTAAATGCCAGCATTAAGAAGTTTCCATTTTTCACCTGTTTTTTAATGGTTAATTTCTAATCAATATTACATAAAATATAGGAGCTTTGTATGATTCTAGGCTTGTCACTATAAACAGATATACATCACTTTATTTTGGTATCATGATGCTTATAAAATTTGCATATATTTGTTAACTATTTTTTTTTTATGGGGTAGCATGAGGGAGTGCTCTGAAAGTCTTAGTCTAGCCATGAAGCCCTTCAAAAAAAAAGTTTCAAATATTTGGTTATTTGGTCAGATTTTGAGAATTTGGGCCAAGGACATTTCAAGCACCTTATGTATTTGGTTTTGAAATAGATTTAAAAAAAAAAAAAAAAAACAATGTCTAGAATTTGTTAAAGCTCTCTTGACGTTTACCTAGTTACTTAATGATGTGAATATATGAATTATTTTCTAGCTGCCGTAACAAAGCACTTAAGTGACTAAGCTAAATCTGAAATAAAACAGATTAAAAATATGCCTCAGTATTCAAATTTCAGAGTGATCTTTTCAAAAAAAAAAAAAAAAAAAAAATCTAATTTTCAATAGTGAATTGTACTCCAGCTGCTCGTTTTAAATAATATAATCAACCAATGACTTGCACAACAGGGGACTAAACTCAGTAGTTTAATTAATTTATAGAGTAAGTTCACAGTTTAAGAACATTTGATTTACGGACAAATCATGATTATGAACGGAATATCAAAAAACCAATTATATTAAAAATTTGAGTTCAGTACATCATTTTCAACAGTAAGATATTCTATATTTTCCTTCTTCATCCAATTATTAATGTTGTCATTGTTATCTCATGAATGACTCTTCCAGTATGCAAAACATTGATGATGCAAGAGTCTGTTTTAACTGTTAACCATGATTGTTCTTGTATCTTGTTTTTCTATCACTACTGTTTTAAGAACTATTTCTTCAATGTTTTTACTGTGCTGTATACCTATACACATACCCACAGATTTTCTCTTTTCAGTACAATACTAAATGTTTTTTACTGTATTATGTTGTGTATGAATATATTCAAGATAACTTAGTGTATTTTAAAGTATTGAAAGTGTTTTATATGCATAGAAAGGTAAAAAATATATTCCATATGTTAAAACAAACATTTGACCAATGTTAAAAAAAGAACTGTAGGGTGCATTGACAGCAAGAGAAATGCTGGAAACGAGTAACCTATTAGAAGTTTGTGTAAATAGATGTAAGAACATGTACCAAAAAGACAAAATAGGGTTATAAAAGAGCAATTATTGCTGAGAGCATTATAAAATGGGATATTGTGGAGGTTCATAATTCTCTACTTAGTGATATATCTGTTCTGATTTAACTACAAGTTCTATACAAATCAGACTTAGGAATGGATCCGCTTTTTAAGCTAGAAGATTGCCTGTATGTAAATATCTTACAGAGTGTTACAATATTTTTTTCATTGTTGTCTTTATTATATGAATATGTAAAGCATTTTAATGCTGTCTATGATAAAGATGGTTGTTTTGCCCTGCAGTTTTTGTACAAATGCCATAAGGATGTTTTTATTTTTTTAGACTTTTGAGACTTTAAAGAGGAGTTGAGAAGTTTCTTCATTGAAACTCATTTTTATATTAGATTGGAGATATTATTATTAATATCCAGTTTGTCTTTTATTGAGCTTGTAAAGATTTTATAGCACCCTGATATATTTATCATAGCTTATGAGAAAAGATCAAGAAACCCACAAAATTCTATTTGATTAACTAGTGTTTTATATATCAGTGACTTGCATCTTCATATGCTCTTGTGAATTTTTAGCTGATCACACAATCCTCACGTATTCCTGTATTTTACATTTTACATCTGGCACTGTGTTCAATGTTTGTGTCTTTGGCAATTTTTTTGTTGTTATAAATTAGATAATATAAATTTTGCAATATTTATGAAGGAAAAGTATCAGAGATAGTGTTTTTGATGTAGACATGAAGCCACACTGCATGATAACTGTCAAATGATCTTCAAACCATAATCTGAAGAGTTCTTGAGGCATGAAACTTGCTGTCATCAAGCAATGTTAATTTCTATGTCCATACTCAACCAGGTATTGCTCTTAGTTAATTTGAACATTGATCACGGTCTATAATTGAATCGGTAGGTGACTGTCTTGTTTTTTTCTTTCTATTTCCTTTCTATTTTTCTCTTGTTTTTTGTTGGTTCCTGTTTTTATTTTCTTTAGTCACTTTGTACATTCGTTTGTCAGGCTTTGCATTGATAAGGTTGTAAGCACAGGTTTTACCAATACTTTGGTTTGTTTATATATTTATATATATGCTAGTCAAATCTTAAGATTACCACAAACATTCTCTAGATTCAAATAACGAATACACAAGGATAATTGAAAGCGGTGATCAATACATGTAGTGCATATAGGGTAGACACTTAAGTTGATTGTTAGAGAATGGCAGTGTATGTAGTGAACCATGTAAATATACACATTGTGTAGAATAAATTAAAACTTAGCCTTATTTTTACAGTGGTAAATGAGATAAAGATAGACCATGAAATTCATAGCTTACTTTTTATTAGTACAACAACTTCAAAAACAAACATGATATCTATAGAAAAAAATTGGTTTGGGAGCCTACATTTGAAGATGTTCTTCAGTTAAACTCTTATAATCTTAGTTTTGAAGATTTTAAGTTAAAATGCAAATTTAGTTTACAAGGATAAAAACAGATATACTTGATTTATTTAGGATCATTGAAGCTTTCATATAATGAATTTAACAGTGTGTGTCTTTCCCCAGCCTAGGGTCCTTTTTGAGTCTTAACTATTACTGGCTTTTTCTGATTCTTGACATTTGATCTTCACCCTCCCAAAGGCTTCTATTGACCTTTGATTTCAGATAACTTGATGATGCTTTTGTTAATCCTTCATCACTTCTCCCAGCATTCTTTCACTTAATCTGCATAATACTTGGACTGTTTTGTGTCTCTTTTAGCCACTGTTGACTTTTGACATTTGGTTATATTCATTTGTTTTTTTTTTTTGTTTTACAAATAACCTGTCTTTTTATATATATATATATATATAACCCCAAATGGATATTTCTGAACTGACTTCTATAAGTAATCTTTTTTATTGTCCTCCCTGCACACCCCAGCAATGGAAATATGGGTTAAAGTTCATGAATCTGTCTTGTTTTATAGAAGTGTAAAACAACGGTATTTACTATTACATAATGAATAAGTTTGCTTCTCCAGCCAGACCCATTAATATAATTGGGATTCCCTAAATTCATGACAAAGGTCATGTTTTTATCAATATATTGGTTAAAAAATCTATTGTATTGCAGATGATTAATATTTATAAAATATAGGTAGGTATTTTTTGTTACCTGTTGTCTCTGGAAATAGCTGGCAAGCAGTTTGATTTGAAAGTGGTTAATCTCTTGGTTGCTAAAGAAATGGTTTTCCATTGTCATTATCAATTTTTACTACTACTATATTTCATCTTTGTGGCTTTTTATATATTTTTTAAACACCCCAACTAGAGATTAATGCCATTTTCAAGGAACAAAATGCCAATGCCATATGCCACATGTTGAGGTAAGACACTTATTTTCCTTTGCACCAGATGTAAGCCACTCTGGCTTGCATGCTTCTATGTGACTGTTCACCACAATATATAAGTATGAGGTGACATCTACATTGAGCAAAGATGTTAAGGCTTTAGAGCTCAAGTCAAAACAAGATGCAGGAAATCATGAAAGGTTATGTAAACATACTCTTTATACAAATTAGACTAATATGTGCTTTGTTTTCATGGATGAGTTTTATTGGTTCCAAGTGTTATTTCATTGCTACTGTTCATGCTACCATTTTCCTTAAGCAAATTGAGTTGAATCTTAAAGTGCACCTGGCTTATTATCCAAAACTGAATAAAAACATCTTAAAACAAACCATGGAACTTTTTGAGCAATGTTTTTAGTACCTGAGATTATAATTTATGGGTATTTCTAATTTTCTAAGTACAGCACTAATAAAGGCTTTAGTGTTCTTGCTAATGTCTGATTCTGTAAGAATGCCTTAATGTACAAATAAAATATGATGAAATTTTAGCATGCATAATAAAATAGTGAAAGACACATTCACCTTGGTTGTTTTACTTTCTTTAGACCCTATTATTTTTTTTATTGACTTTGGTTTAGTATTGGAGAGTTAACTCCCTTTGATCCCCTCCTTCAATACAAAGGGTACTGAAAAGTTCTCTACCTGATCAAGCCATGGAATTTACATGCTATTCCACATATACACCTCACAGTTGAATGCACATCTCGTTGTTTCTATGGTTTCTTTAACTGTTCTGTAATAAATTCTGATGTTTGGTCATTAAAATATAGCTTTGCTGCTACTATAACTTTGAATCATTTAAAAACTGCCTCTTTCAAACTCCTTTTAAAGCTTAGAAACATACCTCGTGAATATTGTGAGTAGTCTGTATTGGAGTCCAAAGTTCTTCAAAACCTTCATCTTGGCAACTTTGTGAGCTGCAAAAAGAGACCTTTTGCAGCTTCCTTTACTGTTTTTCTTCCAGTACCACCTTTAATTAGCACAGACATTGAGAGTAGTATTCTGCATAAATTTTCTGGCCCTTCCTTATTCCCAAAATCCATGGCTATGATATTTTCTGCTGAGTTATGTTCTGAGAGGCAACACTGAATGAACTGTTGTTTGGCCTCTAGTGGTACACCCATGTTTCATCAGCAGTAATAAGTCATTCCAAAAAATTATCACTGGATATCACCACATAGGATTTTGATCCACAAACTGCCAGTTCTTAGGGGGAAAAAAAACGTCTGAGTTGAACTTCCTCCTTAAAAATGGAATACAGGGGAAATGTGGGGTAATTCAACTTGGAGATTGTAGCAGGTAAAGTCTTAGCTGTAAAGGTTTGAATTGGTGGAACTCATCTGAATATTTGGCATGGAAATAGTGATAGTAGTAATATGCTTGCAGTGTTGTCTGTGGGTTAGAGCCTGTCAAGTGTTATAAATCCAATGCATTTCCTGGTTATCTCTAGTATCTCAATATGAGCAAGATTCAT
Source organism: Acanthosepion pharaonis (assembly GCA_903632075.3). Lineage (NCBI taxonomy): Eukaryota > Metazoa > Mollusca > Cephalopoda > Sepiida > Sepiidae > Acanthosepion > Acanthosepion pharaonis. The sequence goes on along the minus strand of CAHIKZ030002101.1, from coordinate 2,391,089 downwards.
CAATCAGACAAAATTAGATCATAAACATGATCAACAATTTCAGAAGATGGTATCATTGAAGACTTCCCAAACTGAGCTGCTTCTTGGGTTTCAAAACCTTCATTCTGAAAGTTGGCACACCACATCTTCCCAATTGAATATTACAGAAATTTCCCACCTAAAATTTGCATCAAGCCTACATGGACTTCTTTTGGAATTGTCTTTTGCAGGAACAAGAACTTAGTGACAGGCTGGAGTTTAACACTTGAAATTTCATGTCTTTCCATTGAAACTGTTCAGCCAATGGTTTGAAAGAAATTTTTAAAAAATGATTCTTTACAATATGAAAGAACATTTTTTCCAGCTTCATTTTGGGAAGTTGGTTAGGCAAATAACTTTTCAGCACTCTCTCATCATAGAAAATCTGAGGCATTGCATAACTTTTGGGGGTGCTTTTATTTTGTCAAATCTACATTCAGCAAGGATAAGAGAGATGTGATTTTGAAATTTATACTCTTGTATTCACTTTTATGAAATCAGTTAATCGTAAGGTGAAAGTATAAAATAGAAAATGTAATCTATTATTCTCAACCCAGGAACATTTTTCAGTATTTTTGATTAACAGGATATTATTCCTGAAAATATAATTGATGTCTTTCTAATTATTGGCCCCAGATTTCTTGAAATACACTTGCAGCAACTCTCCAGCTTTGAATGCTTAGTATCTGTATGCTTCAGAAATCTCAGAAGTGATATTTTCTAATGTCTTCTGGATTTACTGTTAAATTTTCAATGCCAAAGTAGAAAAATATTCCTGAAAATATTGTACATTAGCATAGGAATGTGGAAGTGACATGTATCAGTGTTGGTCTATGTGTGCGTGCTTATTTTTATGTAAATATGTCAGTTGATGCATTTCGTTTGTTATGCGATATTGTGTGTACATCATTCCCCACTGCGAGGTAAATATAGAGAAATGAGATAAAGGCTCCAGTAAATGAAGAAACAAACTGATGCTGAAGTTGATGCATGAGAAACTAAATTGGAGATCAAATAATGAAAAAAAGGCAATTTCTTTCTAGGATCCACAGAAATTTATTTTATTAGTACATTGTTGGATGGCAACTCTATTGATGTGACTGACTTATACAGTTATTTTGAGAGATTAAGAATCGGCCTTGTCTTCTCTTGAAGGCATATGAGTAAAAACATTTATCCCACTGATGGACCAATAAAAAGCAAGAAAACCGGGCTCTAGGGAAAAACAAGAAAGCTGGGCTTTGGGTGGGTGGATTACCTAATTTTCACTAGAAAATGTCCTTCAACCATAAGATGTAGGTAATCTTAACATGGCTAAACACCATCATTTAGCTTTGACAGTACAATGAAATAAACATGGTGTTTTTTTTTTTTTTTTAATTGTACTTGGATAGTCAAGACACTAAGTACTTTCCACAGTTGAGGTGTTATATAACAGTGCTCCAGTTCTTAATTTGATATTAAAGAAAGTGGGAATGGCTCAAACAAGCATTCAAATTAGAGGCCTATTCTATTATTACTACTATTATACTGTAAAACTTAAGTGTACCTAGTAATAAACTATTTTTTTTATTAGTATACTGTAATTATTGTGGAGACTTATATTTAGCAAATTCTCAAGTTTGATCCTTATTTCATGCTTACTTTCAGGTCTAAAATATAATGCTAATGAGAGAACTTTGAGTTATTTTAAATATAGTTTTTATATAGTTATAATTTACCTTTTTAAATTTGCATTAAATATCTTGTTTCATGCAACAAAAAAATGCTTAATTGTTAAACTAACCTGAGCTCTGTCATGCCTATAAGCTTCATGCTAAAAAAAAAGTGTTGCTGGATATTGTTAGCTCTTTAATTTCACTCAGAGATTTGTGGCATCTTTTAACATTTAGGCATGTGTAATTTATTCCTCTGGATATTATTATATTCAGGATATGTAGAAATTCTTCAAGGAACAAGAACCCTGAAGTTTTTCAATTGGCTCCCAAAAATTCCTGAATATAGTTTCTTTTTGAAGCAGTGGGATAGGATATAAGAAAAACTAGTTTTTAAAAACTGTCAGTGCTTAAACACATTTGGATGGTTTTACTGAATAAATGGTAAATGTATCTAATGAGGGCCATTCCGAATGTAATACCTTCTATTTCATCTGTCAGACAGATGTTGGTGGTATGGCAGTAGAAATTGAACTTCAAATAATCCATAACTTCTTTTTGACTTGTTATAGATAGCAGTTTGGCAACAGCCTGGCAAAATGGCAGCTGCCATGAAACACAAGAATCATTGAATTCTTTTATGCAAAAAAAAAAAAAAAAATGCCCATTGACATATATCAGTGTTTACATTACAGAAACCATATAGTAGATGTGAGCAAAGTTGGGTAATATATTTCAGCAGTAGTAAAAGCAATATATGTAACAAACCATATTTATGACTGCAGCATTGAAGTCTCTTTGTTCATAGCAGAGCTGAAATGCAGTGATAGTGGCAATATGGAAAATGTATCTCTATTCTATGTTTTATTATGTCCTCTGTATCTGTTGCAGTTTCCATAGAAATAAGAGGCTTGTTTTTCAGAGCATCCTTTATACATTGTAGTATCTGTATGTAAATGCGTATTTCATGCATATATAATATACATAGTATGTCATATAATTTAATATATATATATATATATATATATATATATACACACACACACACACACTGGTGACAGCATCAAGGGAGTCAAAGACAAGCATAACCATTAGATGAAGGATAGAAAATGATGTAAGATGTAAATATTGCAAAATCAAATTCATGCTCCACACATGAGTTTCAGCATATATTACTTGTGGATAAGATTGCCATTCATAAATCAGATTGCTGAGTTATTTTAGAAACAGGCCTTGGTGGAACTAATCCTAACCAACCAGGGTGCTACTATTAGCTTACAAAAAAGACAGCCCCCCCCAAAAAAAAACAAACAATTATATATATTCAACAGTGAGAATGGTGTGTTGAAAGTTAAAAAAAAAAGTAAAAAAAAAAAGAAGAAAGACAAATAGATGTTCACTCAATTTTCAGGCATGCTCAGCATGCAAAACCCCAAAACAAAACAAATCTTAAACAGTCAAACATGAAGAGAAATTAACAACTAAAAACAAACCCCCTTGAATATGGCTAAAGAAGTGGCCAAAAGTGCTTGTGACAATTTTTGCACTCCTTTACTATTTTCCTTATCGGTCATCTTCATTGAAACATATTTAAAAGAAAGGTTGCTATTTAATAAATGGGGAGTCTATTTCAAATACAATGTATCAATGATAATAGTATTTGAAGTAATAAAAATCTTAGATTAAAAAAATAAATCCATCAATTCTTTTGTATATATGGGGTGCGATTGATAAATTGTGTAAATTACACAAAAATGACACATCTCATTTTAACATATATTTACCAAAATTACACGAAAGTATCTAGAAATACTAGAGTAAATTTATTCAATGAAATCGCCATGGGCTTCAACCATGACCTTTAGACTACTTTGAAATTTCCTGCAACTCTTCTAAACAGTCGCCTTGTTTAAGTTGGTGAATGCTGCTATAATCCTTGCTTTCAGTTCATCTTTGGTGTTATAAGGAGTTTTGTTGATTTCTCACTCAACTGTGCCTCACACATAATAATCAAGGGAGTTGCAGTCTGGGGAGTTAAGTGGCCAGATGTAAGGGGTGATGTGGTTTCAGAAATTGTCTAACGTCCATGACTGGCTTCTCCTGCTTGTGTGTCATGGTGCAGTGTCCTGTTGCTAGACATAGGGTCTTCCAGCAACCACCCTCTTTTCCTAGGGCAGCACAACCTCATTTGATGTTGGCTTTTGTGTTGAGTCTGAGGTCCTGTGGAAAGATGAATGGAGGCATAATGCTGTGATTGCTCCAAATATCTTTATAATCACCATTAGACTCATCCAACTCTTTCCTAATCTTCTGCACTGTCCTCAGTTTGCCTCTCAAACACTCTGAAATGTTCATATTAGTTTTTTTGAGGCATGAGTGCGAATCTGTACAGCATGCCGTTTCCAAATTTCTGGCAGAGTGAATTGCGTCATGGTGCTCTTTTCACAGTGTCCAACTGTCCCTACTATATTGTGCAGTTGACAAAATCAAACACAATGCACATGTGCAAAATTAAAAATATAAAATGGTGAAAATTTACTCATGCTATGTCTGTCTGTGTGTGTGTGTGTATATATATATATATATATATATATATAACTTTAAACCCTATATTTTAGTGAAAACAAGTATTTGAGTAGAGGAATATACAATATATTCAAATGGGAGTATCACTTAAAATGAGGAAACCCTTTCCAGGATGGGAATAATATAGTTATACATTTTCTTGAATACTTTAATTTGTATTAAAGGATATAAACTATTTGTTCTAAGCTTCTGTGAGAAAGCTGGCTTGTATTTGGAAACTATAGTTTTAGTTTAATCTTTAATGCTGACAGTGGATATATCACCTATTCTGATTCCATTAGTTGGATATATTATGGAGAGAGTAGATTGCTTATATATTTTTCAACCCCATAGTTTCTGGGATGAGAAACCAATAAAACTGTAACATTATTTAAGAATCTTCCTCTCTCAAGCAGCACTTCTCTACATTGCACTAATGGATAGTTAGATGCATACTCTGATACTTGTAGTAATCATGGAAATTTAAGGGAGATTTTGGGTGATCTAACATGCAAACTTCAGTTATGTGGGTAGCTTTCATTTTAAAAAGACCTTGTATCATAATTATCCTTTTAAGTTGACAAATATATATTCACTCACTCTCCTCTTAATGTATGAGCATAATGTATAATGGAAATGAATAGTGAAGATCAGAGTAATTAAATGCACACCATCTTTCCTTGCCCTCTGCATAGGATCAGCATAGCATGCATGCACCTTGCTTTAGGATCAACGTAGCATGTGTGCACCTTGCTATAGGATCAGTGTTTTCCCTTAGCACATTGGTGTTTTGTGAAGTGTTACACACAAATTATATATGTATAACACCTTTCACCATTTCCTACACATGTGGTATATATATTTTGTGGTTCAGTCCTCAGGATCTTAGAATGATGTTTTAACCACAAGGCTAACTCTGTGTTGGTTGATGCTGAGATAGTTGATAGCTGATTATTGGTTGCTGGCCGCTTCAATCCGCACCAACTCTGTCCACACTGTGTTCTTAATCTCAGAGCAGTGGGAAATTGAAGGGTTTAGCCTCATAGTGCTGGTTCAAGCTGTAGCAGGTGCTATATTAAGGAAAAAATATTTTCACAATGAAAAATAAAATATTCATGGGTTTATATAGCTCTTGGTATGACAAAATTAACCCTTCCCACATCAATCTCTATAGTGACACTGGGACTTATATAAACTTCTGGAGGGCTGTGTCCATAGTCTTGGAATCCGGAACCTAGTTAGCAGCTGATGTGGATTTCAGAGGCACTCAATGCAGGATCTTAGCCCCAAATCTCTGCGCCTCCCAGAGTTATCTGCTTATATGCACTTCAGTCCAAAACTGGTGCAGGGTTCTACTCCCCAATTTTCATTAATTCCAATAAAGGTTTTCTTGGTTCTCTATTTCTGTTTTCTTAACTTTCCAAAATTGGAGAATATTCACCTTCCTTGGGAGTAGTCACAGGGATTGCTCCTCCCTTAACTCCAACCTGCATCACTTTACATCTCACCCCACTACTCCACACAGAGAGGACTAAATTCTCTCTCTTCCTCCTTCCTTCTTGGTATCCTAACTCTGCCCACTTCTCAAGGCTGGTATAACTGTGACATATCTAATTTTTAAAGTGCGAAGGAGAAAGGGTGTGGTTTATTCTCCTCATTAATTTCAGTTCTTTGACTCTCTTCTGGACCCACTTGTCCAGCTAAAAAAACACAAACCAAATAAGATAAAAATTATTTCCCAATTTGTTTTCAGCAATGAAAACATTTGTTTACCTGAATTCTCAACAAAGAGACCTGCTGTTTTATATTCTTGGGCTGGTTGCTGGCTTAGCGAAATCATAGGCCAGATCTCCTGCCTGTTATGACAGATCAATTTTCATAATCCTAATCCACATAGTGGGTTCATTCTCTATTTTCATTTCTCAATTTGTGTTTGCTAATGAAAATATAATTCTCATCTGCCTCTTTTTTTGTCAATGACTTAATTTTCCAAGAAAGTGATAAAGCCATTTCCCAATTTGCTTTACCCACATGCCAGATTTTCGATAGAAAAAAACAAAACAAAAAAAAAACTCTTGGTGCATCATTCCAATTTGTAGTAGGGGTGAGGCAACCCAGATGGCCCGTTCTTCATTTTCACATTATCAGGGAAAATGTCTTCCATTCTCTCTTTCTACCTTTCAGTTTATATTTCATTTTGGGCTTAACTCTTTTTCTGCTTAGAATTAATATTTAACCACCCCACAACCTCATTGTCACATGAGGCAAATCTCTGACCAAGTCTACTAAGGTCTAGAACGCTTTTGAGAACCACAAGTAAGCTGGTGTCGTAATGATATGTAACAACCAAATTCAATAAGACACAAACCAGTCCAAAGACCAAAGAGATTACTTTGTATCCATATTACCAGGCTGCCAAGAAAATAGAATGTGAACATTGCATAGCAGATCTAGATCAATATATATTATGAGGCAATTCTTTGACAGAGTCCAGTGACATTTCGAAATTGTTTGAGCACCTTCTGCTACAAGTAAACTGGTACTATATTTAAAAAAAAAATGGACACACACAGTGTGCCAGACAACTCCGAATAAATTATAAAAAAAAAAATTAAAAAAAAAGATACTCAAAAGGAAAAGAACACATTTAAAAAAAAAAATTGTCCATGTTAGAAAAACAGTAAATGTTTATTCAATAAAAACCACTTTCAGCCTCAAGGATGTTTTCAATGCAGCTTAAGATTAACTGCATTCCCAGATCAGGTTGTTCTTGTTTACATGCATGATGGTAATCTTCAATAAGTGGTTAGCAATGTTTCACTGCTTAGAATCTTTTTTTCTCTTGGCCACAGATGATATGTCTTTGTCATGACATGGTTGATATGTCCCATTCATTTCTGACTTTGAACATCAAAAACCTGACACCTTTCAAGAAACTGGTTATCTCTTAGTCACTGTAGCTGGTGGCCAGTGCCACGGATACGTGTGTCTTTACATTTCCTGCAACAAATTGACAGTTACCTTTTGATATGTTTACAATTTTAAAATTTGACATGTAACATTGTTAGATGATTTTTCATTTATGGCCTGCTAAAGATGTGTTCTCAAATACCCCCAAAATTTATAAACATAGATAGGATATTTTAAAAAGCAGTACACATTGTAATAGTTATGTGTTATTCCTGTAGACTCCTCTGTGGTGTATAGGGCTACAGCCTCACCACACCAGGTTTAGTTGATTTTTTTTTTCCATTAGCAAGTAGGTTTTTACAGTATGGAGACATTAGTCCCGTGTTCAACTGGTTCTGTATTCAGTTGTCCTAGAGCCCAGTCTACCATGTTAATAACTTGCTAGGATATTTTTTGTGAAAGTCAATGAAAATATATCTGAGACTCTATTTGGTTTTAGTGAGTAAAATAAAGTGTGCATAATAAGAGAACATAGAGGTGGTAATGCTTTCAGGTGTTTAACATCTGCTACTGCGAAATGGAAAACTGTCACTTTTGAATCTTTTCATTTTGTACCCTCTTACTTCTTTAAATAATGACCTGCATTCATAATTATGAATGTTATTGTAATATTGTTTTAAAGTTAAGCTCAAATATTTAACAATGCAATAGAGGAATTTTCATGGGTATTTTATAGTTGTGAAACTTGCAAGGAGCTTATTCAATCCTTAATTTAAGAATTGATTCATCAGAAAATTCAAATAAGAAAACTAAAATTTTCATAGTTACTGCTAGTTAATGGTTAATGTTAAGAATTTTTTAACCTGAAAAAGTAAAACAAGTGAATTTTATCTCTAGTAAAAGCCAGCCACTGTTGCTTTTAACTAAGGACAGACGCTAATGACAATCTGACCATATGTTTTTAAGGTATTTTAATAACACAATGTAGATTCCACTCTAGCTTAATGAGTTTTTTTTTTTTTTTTTTTTAACTCTTGGCTCATCATGATCTAGAATATATATGAGAATATATATTTAGGTTAGCAATTGTATTGCATTGGTAAGTCAAATGAACTAGAACATAAAAGTGCAAATTCTTTTGTAGTTTTGTGAAACAGCCAACTTTTGAATTAGAAATTGCCTTTGAAGTTGATGCTTCCTGATTGGTGAATTTGGTATCACTGATTCAGAGTGATTAAATCTATTCCAAACAAGAAAGTGGTCAATCAAAAAACAAACTATTCTTGATCAGTTTGTTACTAATGAGTCTCGGTCCATTTAATATTCCAAAATAGTCAGACTACAAGTGAATATTTTTTCATTTTAAAATTATTTCTTTTGAACAATAATGTTCACCCTGTACAAGACCCAAGAGTTACTCAATGTAGAGGGTTACTGAGTAAGAGGCACATTTTGAGGATAGGTGGAGGAGATAATGATTAACTTTAGATTTGAACAGGTTAAGATTGTAGTGATTGGGGAAGCATCCTCTTGAGTTCATTCCACAAAGCAGCTATTTGTGGGAAGAAGCTGCTTGAGTGGAACTTACATCTCATCAATGGAATACAAAGGTAATGAAGATGGTTCACTACAATGTGTATGACATGATGGGTCTTAGCTGCGAAGGTTAGAACTGGTGGAGCTAAGGAATGTAGTTTGTCTGAACATTTTCCATGGAAATAGCAATAGAATAGGGAGAGGCTTGCAACATTTCATCTGTGGTGAAAGGGATTGTAGGGTGGAAAATAATTTATCACCCACAAAGATGCAGCTCCTGCCCATATATGGCAGCAGTACTCCATTTTCAGCATTGGATAATGTGAAGTGTTTGTCATTGATTGGCATCTTAAGACAAAGGGCATAAAAACAAGGAATTCAATAATCAATATTTACTTCAGACGAGCATAGAATGAGCAGTAAGGAAAATAATTCCAAGGCTTGTATGTTACCATTACATTTATAGGAAATATTCAGACTACTATTCTTTTCATAAAGTTTCTGGTGAGGCATTTTAATGGACATCTGATACTCTTATGATCTTTAATTCATATCACAATTTCAGGCACATACTGTTATTTTATCTGAAATAAATGATTAAACCTACTTAGTTTGAAACTTGTATAGCTTGACATTGATCCCCTTTTTTATTCCTCAAAGAAACTTATTGAAAGAATAGTCTACATATATTAAACACAAACTTGAAATTACTTAGAAATGAGAACTGTTAATTTGACCATAGTAAGCCCAATATCTCTAGTTTCTGTAATTCTTTTCAGGCCTTTATTTTGGGTTTCACTTCATACATACACCTGGCTATACCTTTAGTGGAATGCTTATGAGGAAAAAAATGATCATAAAGTCTGGTTTCTTATTTAGTTTTTCCTGTTGAAACCTTATGCCATCTGAACTCTCCCAGATTCCATGCAGCCAGACAGCATAACGATGTAAAATAAATATTCTGTTTAGTTCAGGATTATAAACTCTTTAGTACACTAATTATGTGTTGTTTTGAACAGTGTGTGTGAGTGAGTGAGTAAGCAAGATAGATATAGCAGGCTTTGTTTTTTAAAATGGTATGTATCTCATTTTAACCAGATATGAATCACACACGCAAAAGATAATGAAAAAAAAAAAGAATCTATTTTATTACATAAGGATGTACTGAAGTACATGGACAAAAATAAAGTTTAAAATTTTCTTGTAATAAAATTTATCTCGATAAAACTATATTTAGTGTTAGAAGTTTTACATGTATGTGTAATAGCTCATGCATGCAATTTGTTAAATATAATCCCTCAGATCAGCAAGTATTCAATATGGCTGTTTGTTTTATGGCCACCTAGTGGCTTTCACTGAAACCTCTCTAGCACCAAACAATTTATATATTAACACTTCTTCCTGTTTTTAATTTTTATATTTTGTTGTAGATCAATTTCTGCTAATATCAGTCTATTGCCCATCTGGATATTACTCCTTGCCTTACTGAGTAAATTTTTATAATGTATCCACACAAGAAATATTAGCTCTTTCCAATTTAATATATTTTGCAGGATAGTAGCAGTAACCCTTAGTCTTTTATCATTGTCACTTTTGGATGGGTATAGAATGGGTATCTCTTTCTGTGATGAAAACATGCTCCAAACGTAATAAAAACATAGTTTTATTGTCAAAATCTTAATAGGAATGATCAAAGTATATTTTGAATATTTAATTACATTTTTTAAACCTATTTAGAACATTCAAAATTTTGATTAAAAAAAACTTGTTTTTCTTGCAAAAATCAAATAATTGTCAGATTTTAATGAAATTTTCAGAACTTATTGAAAATGAATTATTTTAGAAATTTTTTATTAGAAAATATTGGTAAAAAATTTTTTTCTTTTTAAACATGTTTCACCCCCTTACTTAATTTTATGAAAACTTGAGAGATTTTTAGTGACTATATTAGTTAAAATAATTTTTTGTAACAATATTAGTTAAAAGAAGAATTCTTTGGAGAATTTTTTTTTTTTTTGCAAAGTTGGACCCACTTATACTGAAAATCTGCTCTAAATTGAAAAGTAAAAAGTGCAATAAAACTAAGTCATTATTTAATTAGAGAATTGCTTTTATGAATAATATATATTAAGGACAATATAGTCTTAAGGGAAAAATTTTTTTATGAAAAATGAATTTTTACAAGATTTTTTTTTTTTCTTTTTTTTTTTTTTTTTTTTTTTTTTAAATTAGAATATTTTGTAATATTTTTCCAAATTTTCTAAAATTCAGTTTCAGTAGTGTAGGTCTTAGGAAAGATTGTTATTAAGTAAAATATATTTACTAATCCTATATTGTAAAGCTTATTACAATCTGACATCCTCCAAATATTAAAAGAATTTTGATTGTAAAAACATGCCAAATTTTATAGATATAGTCAGCCATACATCGCACTATCGGAAAATAAGAGTGACAACTACTCCCTTGTTCAAATGAATTGAAACAAAACAACATTATTATGTACTTTTTTTTGTATTTTTCCAATGAAACATGACTCAGTGCACATGTTAGTATTTTGTATATCCATTCCATGAAGTCTTTCCTTGCAAATTGACTAGATTCTTGATTGGATTTAAATCAGGAGAGTTTCTGAGCCAGTTAATAGTACTTTGATTTGCTCACTGGTAAGGCTTAGCCATTGTGTTTGTGCAGCATTAGAATTTTTGTACATTTCCTTGGAGCAATGTCCATTGCAGACAATGGCCGTAGGACAACTAATTGACAGTCAAGACAGTAGTGTCTGGCGAGATGAAAATCTGTTACAATCACAGATGATGCATTATTTTTCATGGCCAAACAAATTTCATCATACACCCTGAAAATAGATTCATATTGCTGCACACCACTGCAAATAACCTAGCCTGAGGAAAAATAGAAATTGATTACACCCTGTCACTCTAGTGTGTCTAAAATTGACCGTATGATGAGAGAAAGGAAACTAAAGCGATTGTTTCAATTAATTTGCACAAGGGTGTATAGTAAATTTAGAGCCAAAATTCTCTAAAATTAAATAAAACCTTAGATTAGGAAAAATATTTAAAATTTTTAAGATTACTGAGTACTTAAAAGGCTTTCACGTTATATTCCTCAATTATTTTTTAAGGTTAAAGTTACCCCTCCCACAACATTAGATAAAAATCCATCTATCATCAAGTTGTCATGGAAGTGTTAAAAAGCTGTCAGCATAAACAAACAAGCAACCATTGTGTTGAAAAATGCATTTCTGTGATATTTTAAACTAAAAATATCACTTGTTTCGAATCAGATTAATTATACTTTAAATCAGCTAATATTCCTCAAATAAAGTCTCAGAAAAGTATATTTTATTATTGGAAGATTTTTTAAAAAGGAGATTTTCATTTTTATAATGCTTTGCCATTAAATTAAAAAAAATTTAGAAATTTTATAACAAACTTCTTTCAATCAATTTAAATTAGTTTTGAAATACAGCATAGTATTTTGTTTATTTGAAATACTAAATTTAATTTTTCAGCTTGAAATTAATACTGATATAAAAGCTTCAAGAAAGATTTTTCATTATTAAAATTCATTTTAAATGTTATGTATCGTGTTTTTGTAAAGGTACCTAGTATAGAGCTTTTACCAATCTTTGATTTAACATGAAATCAATTCTGACATAAGAACAGTATGATATCTTTAATATGATATAGACTGTTAACTGCTCTCTGTTAATTCAGGTAGTGCCATTATCGCAGCAGATAAGGTTGACAATTTGCCAAATTTTTCTAGTTTGCTGATAAATGGAACAATGTTAATCTTTCTCATCCTTTTAAAGATAAGAAAACCTTCATTGGGAAGAAACTTAGCAAGAGAAACTTCTGAATAATACTCAAGTAAACAATTGACTGGAGCTGAGAAAAGAAAAATTTTATATCATTAGACATATATAGGTTAGAAACTTATTCGATTTTAATAAATTGCTAATAGTTACTTTGTAAGTTATACTTACTTCATATATGTGTCAATAATAATAATATCAGGTTTACTTTGGGGAACTGACCAATCGGCTTGGTAATAAGTTTTTGTCAGGTTCAGGTGGTTTGCTGGTTTTCTGTTCAACATGCTGATAACTAATAGAAAGAGAAAAGATGCATACTAAAATTGGTCTCTCATCACTGGTTGCGATAATGTTAAGACTGGCATAAAGGATACAGATGCAGAACTTAGTTAAAAAAACCAAAAAAAACCCCATACTTTCCAAATTATTAATAACCCAGTTTCCAAATACAACTGCATCAGCCCAAATGAAGCCATGTCCTTCAAATTTACCATTGTTGTACTAAAAAAACAATGGATTATCCAAAGAACTTATCCTAATAGATATGAATTAATCCCTAGGACACACAACATAATTTATATGTATTACTAGAACTGTATTGTTTTTTTTTTTTTTTTTTTTTTAAATTTACCTCAGTATGCATTGAAAAACTCAGGTGGATAAATAAATAAAAATGTATCATTCAATTTTATGTAACGTTGACATTCATGGTGTGGCAAATTCCTTGATTATATAAAGCCAGGAAAAGTTAGGTGAGCTACTTCTTTTTTTAACACATCAGTGAATCTTTACACAGTTTGGCTGTGTCTTCCTCAAATGCTTGAGCTACCAATTTAACTTTAGTAGTAACACTGTCATTCATTATCTTTTCAATAATAACCTCATAGATAACATTTTGACTTTGATCTTCAATTTCCTTCCAGATTTTTCATTTCACTCTCATTTACTGTCATAATTTCATCACTATTAAACATCATAATCATCTATAAATCATCAGGTACAACTGACCAATCACTAAGTTTATTGAAATCAGTCCAACAACTTCTGCAATTAGAATCCTATTTAATAAAGTGTTTATATTTGCTATTATCTTTCTTGGTTTTAGTCAGTATCTTGCCAGAAATATATTCCTCAGTATCAGTTTAGTCTTTGAAAATGCTTTCCAATTGTCGCTTTTTCATTCTGCAGCTCCTCAGCAATATGATTTTATTTCTCATTGCTTTCAATTTTAATTTGAATTATGCTATTCATCATGTCACATTATCCACTGCTGTGCTAAAAGTCATGAAATGGGTGCTTAATATTTTGTAAGATCCCCTCTAGACTGGCAAAGTGCAACAACTTTACATCAATTTTATAAGTGGTTTGAATGTCTTTGGAGAGATATTGAGCTATACCATCTTGATAGCTGTTCACAGGAAGGTGCAAGGTCTTGCATGTGAATAGACATATTCACCATGTTCAATAAATGCTTGATTGGGCACATGCATGATGCATGTGATTCCATACCATGTGTTGAAAGTTTCAGGATGCTTTGTGGGCCAATGACAGGGTGCATTATCCTGCAGGAATAACCTGTTGTTGTTTGGGTACATGAATAGGTGGAAGTTGTTGTAAAGTAACACTGTGTCTATTTAAGCAGACTAGTAGACCCAACCCATACCATGTGGCCTCCCATAATTATGGAACTATTACCAACCTGCATACTGTCTTATTAACAAGTGGGATCTGAACAAGTGGGATACCTGGACTCTACTATAAACCCAAAGCAACTGATCAGACCATATCACACATTACCAGTCATTCAGGATCCAATGAGCCCAGGTAAGGAGCTGTCTTGTGTCATGGGAAATTAACCAATGCGTTCCAGTTAGTGCTTTACTTCCATAGCCCATAGAAACTAAATATTGCTGAACTAGCCTGCTGGATATGCATCTGATACCCTTTGCATTGGATATGATTTGAGCTTGTGTTGCTTGCCTGTTACTGCAGACAATTCTTGCTTGATACCATTGGTTACAATCATTAAAGACTTATAGTTGCCACAGTACTGTCAATGGAGGGCAGTAATACTTTCCATCATGTATTCACTGTACACACATAATACCCATAGGTCAATTGTCTCTATAATTTCAGAAATGGAATGTCCATCTGTCTGACACCCACTAATTTCAAACCCTGATAATTCATGTCACTTTTGGCATGTGTAACCTAGCTGATATTCACATTGACTCAATGTCAGAGCAAAATTTATATAGGGCTAGGTATTTCCATGATGTCTAGGTTTGGCGGTATTGCCTACCATTACCTTTGCATACTGTTATCCATAACATTTGGCATGTCAGTTTCATTGATCTTATTAATTCCAACATAATCCTGTTGCACCTTATCTTTAGCAGGTAACAGTTGCTATGCTTTTTTTGTCCACATTCTTTCAAAATTGCTCCTTTTGCATTTTGTGATTTTTATCTGTTGAATGATATGAATGAACAAAAACATTGATATCACTATTTTGCACGAATATTTGTTTTCTATCCTGTCCAGTCACAAGAGCTGGCCCATACTATTCATGACTGTCACTCCTTTTTATAAAACATTTCATCTCCATTATACAAATCTCTCACATTAATAGTATAAATATTACCACTTAGTGATCGTTTAATTTTCTTCTTGGATTCAGATTTTTAAAATTCTTATTGGGCCAAATGCAACATGTTCAAAGTGCTTTTCACCATAGTAGATACAGTTACAGGTTCCAATATGAGAGGATCACTGTTGATGACACCTAGAACAGTCAGCTTAAAATCTAAAATCAACAAAGGTTATAGTAATTTTGGGAAAGTCTGACAGTTAACAAGTATATTATGAGCTGGAACAACCCTTATCAGAGCTACCTTCAAATCACTTTGAATAATCTTGTATTCTTTCACATATGCTATGGCACCATGAATTTCTACTGTTGTCATCATCTTTTTCCAATTAAAGGCCTCCCTCAGTTCCCCTATGTCATTATTGTTAAGTTCACAACTATTATCAGTAAGTTTCTGGGAACAGTAAAACTTATGCAAAATAATAAAATAAAAACTTAATAAAAGCCAGTTTGTTATTAATCAGTTGGCACACAAAAATGAATTGTCAAATCTACAATCACAAGGAAGTAACTTTTGCTGTATATTTTCAGATCCAAAGCTACTGTCTAATTAAATTTAGCTGCCATCCTAAGACTAACAACAGATTTAGGAGAGGGTGTCCGAATACATTACACACTGATTTGATTCAGAATTAATTTTGTTTTCATGTTTGTTAATAACTGCATTATGAGTTCATAACCTTTCGAGGATTATGATTACCAAACTGTTTATGTAATTTACTGTTTGTTTTTTTCTGATTTTGGAGGACAGCATAATTAAATCACTTGGAATTCTTATATTGTGATAACTAGAGATGAAAAAAATAATGATCTGATGCATTGGATTGATTAAAAAGTTTGTTCAGTTTATTAAGTAAATGTTCTACTTAATAAGTGAACAGATTTTCTGGCCAACCCAATAGCTAGTATATTAGAATTTAATTTTCTGTTCTTCATGTAAAATACCATTATTAAAATAACAGTATGACTGTTCCCTAAAATTGCTCATAACCATTTCAGGAGTTAAAAGACCAGAAGCCATTTCATTCCACACTTGGTAGTTGAACACACTGTATCCAAAACATTGTCTATTTGCATTCTCTGCCAAAGACTACAATTTTGTGTTATGATAATTATCACTGACATGGAAGAGATAACAGGGCATTTTCTGATGTATCCTATCCTTCCAGAGCTTGCTCATTGTTTTCATATGAGTGAAGACATTTACACAATTTGAGCTACAAATAATGCACATTGATACATGTCAATCACAATCTACAGAATTTACTTTACGAACATGTAACAGCACCAAAAAAATGACTTTAGGAAATGCTGATAATCTTACTTTGATTAGCTTGACCAAGTGGGAGAACACAACACCACATGCATGAGAATGTAGAAAAACATATCAATGCTTACTCATATGTGAATATAACCTCATCAAATGATCAATTTTAAGCACAAAAAATTTAACAGTTTAACCTTTAACTTCAGGAGGTGAGAGGGCAACATTTGATGCTCCACTCTGATCAAATAGATTATATTCAAGTACGAGTCATTCCATGTCAAATCAACAAGTCTGACCATCACTAACACAGATTTTTTTTTTTTTTTTTAATTTGGTACACTTATAGAGCTTCATGATAGAAATTGAATGGTATCTATTTTACATCTCTAAGTCAAATGGTTCCTAAGATATGACTCTTTGACCTTTGCCAAAAACGTGAATTTTGGAAAATAGTCACAAAGTTTAAATATCAATATCTCAGTTGTTTTTTTTTTCCACTTACAAAGCTAAATTATATACCATTTTAAAGAATGTGGATAGAACTAAATAGTGATCTATTTAATTTTTTGTTTAAAGATAAGATAATTTGACTTTGATCTTAATCTTTGACTTTTAATTTCTCAAAAAGCATATCTTTAATTTTTTAAAAAAAATTGACAACAAATTTGTCTGCTTTATGGCAAGATATGTACAAAATTTTGTGATGGGCTTTTGACTGTGGCCTGAGTTACAATGGTTTTACTTAGTTGGGCCAAATTCAAAATAGCAGATTTTGGTATTTGTCACTATATGCTAACATTTTTATATCTCCCAATATGGTCAAGTTGTATATCTTTAGAAAGCTCTATGAATGCTGATTAATATTCACATAAGAACTATTATCATAAAATTAACAGAATTTATGTTATTGTGGTTAAAATTGTGACAGTTTATCTAAAATTTTGAGCACAATATTCAGCACCTTATTCGAAAATTGGAAAAATACAATAAAAAAAATTAAACATATCTTTTTAATCAAATTTTGTTTGGAAATGTATAATCATTGATGGTGTGATCATTTCTGAGTACTATTTAAAACTACAAAGCATATATATTGTTACAATATTTTTATCATGACTGAATGTATTTATTACAGTATTTTAAATGTTTTCTTTTGACAAGGACAAATAGAGCTCTTGATAGAGCTCTTGTCATCTAGTATAAAATATTGTATGATCATGGGAAGCACTTCAAATGCATCTGGAGAGATTGGCAGAATGTTTTATGGTTTGTTGCTGTTATTTGATCTCTGTCAGCTTTTATTGTGGGCAGTGTGAATTCCAACTGAATGGTCAATGACCTTTTTGATGGGTTGATTAGGGAGAAAACTGTAAAATGTGAAGTTGGTCAGATATTTTAAGAGGTGAGTAAGGGAAGGTTTGAATTTGACTTGGGAATCTCTAACAGCAGAATGAAGAGAATTGTTATGTGGTTGAGTTGTTTTCAAATAGGCACTTTAATAAATATGAAGTGTGTTATATATATATATATATATATATATATATATATATATATATATGAGAGTGCAGCTGAGATAAGTGTTGGGGAAGAGATATTTCAGACTTGTAGAGGAAAAAGTTCTTTCTCTCATGAAATAAATCTTTACTATAAATTAACATAAGTGTTGGGGTTTGTTTCGTTTCAGCCGTGAGGCATCATCCATAGTATTCCACTACCCTTAATTTAATAAAAAAACAAAAAAATCACACATATAGGTTCATAGTTTGTCATTCAAACTATTAAGCAACAAAGAAGAATATGGATTGTGAAACATTTCACTTGAATGTTTCTGCTTTGCTCACTTCTTGGTCACTATTGAGCAAGAATTGTTTGTCTTCTGGTTGGTCAAAAAGATACAATCCTTTCAAACTTTAGCTTTCTAATTACTAAGTCTACTTGTTTTTGCCTAAGTTGGTGTTTTATAGAGATTGATGAGCTTTAACATTTTTTTTCTTACAAAAATTGTACAAATTATCATTTGGAATAATTTATAAAAATATTTAAGCATGATTGGTAATGATGAAATTAGATGTTTCCATACAGGAAACACTTAGCATTCACTGACCAAGTCATGTTACTCTCAATTGAAATTTATAAAATATTTTTATCAAAATTGTTAAAAATCTAGATGATCAGAACCTGCTAACTGATCTCTCCTTTGATCTAGCTCTAATAATTCAGTGGTAGGGGAGTGGGTTGTAACATTCATTAGCTCTAAAACCAAGCTAGTAACATTTCATCATTACTGAGCAGACCCTGAATTTTTTCTAGTTATGTCGAGTGATTGTAATCTCAATAAAGCTCTTTACTTTGAATGACTATTTGGACTAAAGTTCATCCCAGACCTTGAATGGAATGATCCATCATTAAAGAAGCTGAAAAAATGGTTGGTTCCTTGTACTACTTCAGAAAGTACCTGACTCCTTCTGCCATACTTTATTTTTACAAGAGTCAGATCAAACCAAGTATGGTGTATTGCTGCCATATATGGGCTGAAGCTACCCAATCCTTACTACAATTTTAACCTCTTCAAGTCTGGGATCAACTATTATCTTTTCTGTATATTCTCATAATCTGCACTTAGTTTCACTTCTTACATTCATACTACAGCTTCAGTCAGTAACGTTTACCTTGAGTTGCTCTTCTGCCTTGTGTTAGATGAACATTTAGTAAAAAAAAAAAATTTTTCAGAAATGACTTCTGAAATCCACTAAATGCTATTGCTCTTTCTAATATTGATTTCAATCTTATTTTTGATAGTGTGGAAAATTAAGTTTCATTATGATTATTTTCTCTTCTAGTTTCATATGCTACTCATTTTTATCAAAGCTGTATGGCTCAGTTACAGATTTGTTTGAAATTAAGGTTTTAACATTTTTTAATTTAATGGATTTCTGATATGAGGAATTCTCAAATTTAACTGTCATCCCTATTATTTTGGTTGTTCTAATGTTTCAGTTCTTGTATTCTTCAGCTGCCTGTCATATTTGGTAATAACCCATCCTTGGAATTTCATACTAAACTTTTTATTCAATCCATGAAGATAGACTATTATCATATACTTTGGTTAAGTGGAGTTTTGCAAAAGTAGCATGCCAAAAATGAATTAAGATGTGATTATCCCTTAGCATGGATAGTAGAATGATTTACTCCTACGGATTCAGTTAAAAATTTTAAGAATGTTGCCATGTACAACAGGTACTTGAAAAGGGTTGAAGGATGCAATGGCTGAAATGTTGCAAATATAACAAGATGCGGATACCATCTCAACTAAACGATTAATAATTCCCCATATCAAAAATTTAAACAAAATTAGTATTTCTTTCATTTAAATTTCAATAGTTTTTTTATTAGCTGTAGAACAATGATCTGAGAAATTGTGATAAGAAGCAACTGATATTAAAATGAATGAAATACAGGTTAAAAATTACCAGTAACTGACAATAAATTTACTATCCTTGTCAAAATCAATTCTTTATTTGGTGAGAATCTAGGTTATTGCACATCTGCTTTGTAAAATATCAACAGGATAAATTGACTTCAAATAAAAAGCTACCACTTTCATCACACATTGATTTTTCTTGGAGAGAAATTAGTTAATTGCACTAAAAATATATTCCAGCAATAATGAAATTTCCAGTGCAGAGATTAATTTCATTGACTGAATTAAAATCCTTTGGCAACTGTCCCATTAAATTGATTTGGCAATTCTTTTTTTTTTCTTTTATACACCACCTTCTCCAGTTCAGAGAAATCTATATACATATCCCAAGTGTTTAAATTTCCATTTGAAGAGTGATATTACTTGCTCTCGAGACTGTGTTTAAATTATTTAATGTTTGATCACCGAAGTTAATGTTGAGCCTGGTCAGTACCTAGGTAGTTGACTGCTTGGGAATACAAGGTTCTGTAGCTTTGATGTGAGGCTTGTATGATGGATAACAGCTTGGAATGAGAAAACAGAACTGAATTCTAATTCCAATTGAGTTTGTTACATTCACTTGTGTGCAAATACCTTTTGGAAAGGCATGAATCCATCTCATCTCCCTCTCCCCAGCTATGGGTTAAGTAGCAGAATAGACTATAAAACCCAGTCTATTCTGCTACTTAACCCATAGCTGGGGAGATGAGATGGATTCATGTTTTTTTTTTTTTTTTTTTTTTTAAAAATCAGTGATATCCTCCCTTAGGTACCATGCAAGATGCATAGTACTTAAGGAAGGATATCACTGATTTTTTTTTTTTAAAAAAAAAAAGAAAAAAGAAAAATTAACATTAACTTACAAATAAGTCAAATTGAATTATTGATAGTCAAGTGGACATTTGAGCTCTCTGAAGGATTTTTTTTTTTTTTTTAAAGTTCAATCATGAAACTGTATTAATGTTATTTGTACTTAAGAGGAAGATTAAAACAAGACTTTAACATTTCTAATTAAAAAAAAAAATATGTATTTAAGTCTAGAAACTCTGGTCTGCAGTAAAGATCCAAAAATTCATGAAAGGAGCTTTAAGTTTGCATTTAACCCATTTAAACTTGTCATCCATTACTCAAGCAAATATGATCCAAAGGGATAAATCCAGAATCTGGTGTTAAGCAGGATATATTGCAGAACTAATCTTATACTTGAAATATGGATTGTCTAACATCTAATGACATACAGAATGGAATAGATAAAGCAAGTTCATAGGTGGACTGAAACAATTTGTGTTTACTTCATACTAATTTCAACCGCTTGGCAATATCAGGTATTGTAAGCTTGGCTATGTGGGTGGTTTAATGGATAATGACTCTGAAATGCTAATCAGAGAGCCAAGTTCCAATTGGGTTCATTATATTCACATATGTGCAAATACCCTTGGGAAAGTTATGAATCTACCTTTCCCCCCAGCTATGGGTTAATTAGTTGTATCACTAAAAACCATTATCTCCAACAAGAAATAAATAAGTAAAATTGCATATAAAATGTTAATTATGCTGAACTCTTGTGGTTCTACCAAAGATTGAACTCACCATCCTTGGCTAACAAATTTCTGAAGATATTAGACTCCCACTCCTCAGTTTAATAGATGTGTTCTAAGCAGTGGCAGTAGCAGACTTGTCAGCTTTCCTGCCAAAAGTGAATTTAACCTTTTAGGTATTATTTAAGTTTACTGAAATTTCTACTCAGGAAATATCTGTCTATTGTCTGATGGGGTTCTGTCAAAAACAACCAACCAATTTATACAAATTTTCTTAGGAAAGGCATGAATCCCCTTCTCCCTCCAGCTATTGGTAAATAGTAAGACAGTTGAACACCTTCAGCTCTGTAAAAGTGTTTTTGGCATTGATTTTTCTTTTAAAATGAGTTGGTTAAAAATGCAGTATCACTTGGTATGGTTGTGGTCCTCTGCTCTCTAAGGATTCTGAAGGACTTAAAACACACACTAGCATTAAGTAATCTAGAGCAAGTTTTTATGGGAACACCATGATTGTGACATGATAATGTTCATGGGAATTATTTGGAGAAATTTTCATTAAACTTGCATCTTTACTAGAAGTTCCTTGTCAATAATATCCACCTCCAATATTATCCTTAGTTTTTATTCACTTGAAGGCCAGGAGAATGTCAGTATTTTAACTGGTTGATATTTTTAAGCACCTGATACTTGTTTATTGACTGATATTGTTTTTATATATGAGGAATACAAATAATATATTTTAGAAGTAACATTTAAATACTTGTCATAAAATCCATTAGATGTTACATATTAGTGAACCAGAGAATCACTTTTATATACAAGTATTATTTCCAGGTCATCTATTTCATACTGAGTAATGTAATTCAGCAATGGAGCAGAAGACTTAAACCCATGTGGTGTAGGTTATCATTTAGTTAATTAGTATACCTGTAAATTCTGTAATACTAGTAGTAGGCATCCATTTATCATGTGAGATAATGGTAGCGCTCTCTTTGGTCAAACATTCAGTCCTTTTGCAAGCAGTGCTTCGGGTAGTGTAACTGACCAATATTTGCATGGCACTCTCTTCTGCAGTTATGACAGATGAAGCTGGAATTTAAAATGAAGGTCTGACATTGCTCTCTGCTTCCTTCATTATCATAGATCTGTAGCAGTTGGTTTTACCTTTTCCCAGCCTTTGTGACTCCTCCTTGAACAACATGGAACCAACTGCTGTGATCATCTGCTAGCTGTTCCCAGCTATCTGAGTTGATGCCTGGTGAGTTTCAGGTCCCTCTTGCAAATGTCCTTGAAACATAGTGTAGGGGCGGCCTACTGGACAGTGGCTTGTGGCCATGTAGCATATAGTAATATTATAAATACTTGTAACCTGCAAATGTATAGTTTTGAGTTATTGTAATCGGTCAAATAGCACTAGTAAGGTCTTTGGTTTTATAGAAGTTATATAGGTTTTGGAGAAGAAAAAATCTTTCTACAGTCAGTTTTGCAAAATTTTAAATTCTCTAAGCACATGTAAATCTACTTTGATTGATTTTCAGCATTGAATATCAATGCTTCTAAATAAACATAACTTCTAGAAAAAAAAAAAAAAAACGTAGCTATTAATGGCTCTGACACTAATAGTGGTACTGATTTAAAAAGAAATGCCTGTCTATTGATTATGTTAAGCTTACATATTGTGTGTATATGGATTGGCATGTATCCAATAGCAATTACTTGTACAACTCTTAAGGAACAGAATTAAGAGAGATGATAGTCACTGGACATAAATGCCTACTTTCTTCTTTATTACCAATTCTGTTAGGGCTATTTTAGTTTGTTTGTATTTCTGGATTATTTACTAAAAGAAGTCGGGGAGTGTCTTCTACCAGATCCCTTATATGTAGATAAGTTGTAGGTTTCTCAATATGTTTATGAAAAAAGCAGTTATTTTATACAACAAATATTTATTTTTCAACGTACTCCTTCAGTGTTAATATATTTAAACTAGTGTTCATCATGAAATAACATCAATAAAAATTTAATATGGAAATTTTTTTTTATATATACTAATTTTCACTTAATACAAGGTCCAAGAGACACTCAAGGTAGCTTACTGTGTGGTGTTCTAGAAGTGTAAGGACAAGAAGTGAAGTTCATGGGGTTATGCAGGAAAGATAGTGGTTAAATCTAAATTTGAAGTGGTCAAGGTTGTGAATTGGAAAACATCCTACTTGGAGTCCATCCCAAAAAGCAGTAATTCTTGGAAAGAAATTGTCTGAACGGAAATTGTTTCTTACTACTAATGTAGTATGAAAGGAACAGGGATGATTCACATTTGTGTATATTTGGTTTTAGGACATATCAACGTATTGGGTCATTTGATACAGAGATTTTGTGTTTTTTAAATAACATCTTTATTTTATTTTAAATAGTAAGACTGCTGTTACGTAATTTTTTTTGTTATATTTTTGAAATCTATTTAATTTCTCTTAGGAACTGAAATATGTAAAAGGAATCAGTATTTTGAAAAAGATCTAAGTTTGACTTATGTATGTGGCATAGTGAGTTCCAGTTGTAAAGGTCGAGTGGTGGGATTAAGAAATGCAGCTTAGAACATATGCCAAGGAAATAGCGATATAGCAATGAGAGATTTGTGATGTTTTATTCATGGGGAAAGGGGTTTTAGGGTGGAAAATAATTCATTGCCCAGAAGACCATGTGGACATTTTTAAATTCTAGCAAGACAGACAAGTGAGGACTGGGAAACTCCAGATCCAAATATAGCAGCAATATTCCATTTTTAGCTTGTAAAGATAGTGTATAGCAGGGAGAGTCAAATACTTACTGGAATGGTATAATGAACCAGCTATTTTCCCAGCAACTTTAGCAATAGATCAGATATATGAGTCCCACTTGAGGTCTGGAGAGTGTTTGGGTCCCAATAAACATTCAAAGCAAGGATCCTTTTTGAGATAGGACTCATCTGTCATGATAGGTGAAAGTTCAGAATCTGTTCTGTGCTAGTAGAACATTACTAGTTTGGTTTTGGCCATAATGAATTTTACAAGCCAATCCTTCCCCCATTGAGCTAGGTTGTAGTTAAAAAAAAAAAAAAAAAATTTCAAATCAAAATTCAGGCTAGAGATTTCTTGATTGATCTTAATATGGCTCTTTGCACAATATATGCATACAGATTTATTACCACTTTTGTATACATGCATTTGAAAGCTTGTCATTCAATAAAGAATGAGTGTATGATCTTTTATGTATAAGGTGTAAACTTGTGCATGTTAGACAAAAAAAATTCATGTATTCAATGTAGATAAGTAAGGTCTATTCTGTATGATATATTTACATAGTGCTTGTTCTGTCCTTATCAGATTTATATTGTATCCAAGAATTTCTTCTTTGCTGATCACTTCCTTTATGATGATAGCATTGATGATTAAATTTGCTGCCAATGTACAGGTTCAGAAATAGAATCTTCTTTCACTAAAACCTGCTCCCATCATCCATTCCCTATTGCTGTTTGGCTTTGCATTATTTGGTTGGAGGTGAAACAAAATAAGAGTAGGCGTGAATTTAAGGTGGACCTCAACTTGCCAGAAAATGACCCACACCCTTTTCATTACCTTCCTCTGTGGCACATTTGGAATGAGACATGCTTGTTTTGTACATGTATGCTTTGTGTAATCTATTGTGTAGGGGCGTAATTTTGTACAAGGCCTGTTCTGTTACATACAATGATCACTTTTGTACAATACTTGTTCTGTTGCATATAGGGAAGTGATTCATTGAAAGTATGATTTGGAAAATTTGTATGGAGTTTGTGATATATGTGTGACACTGGTAAAGGAAAAAGGTTAAGTTAAAATATGAACTGGAACAGATGGAGAAAGTTAAAAGTATGGAATAGCATATAAACTGAAAGAAGGAATGGAATGATTTCTATTGAAAATCTAGCTTATAAAAAAGATAGACCTGAAAAAAAATATCACTTTATTGATTTTTTGGAAAGATGTTATCAGAGGCCATGTGGAAGGCTTTAACCCACAAGGTCTAAGAAGGAATAGTGAAAATACATTTGGGGTTAGTTAAGAATTTTGGAAACAAAAGCAGAAATTGAATTATGTCCACTTAATTAAAGTCTGTTACAAAAACATGTCTCATGATTGCCAGATGGAAGAAGGGGTAATTTGAGTTATAATATTTGGTAATTTTGAAGATGACGGCAAAATCAAGAAACTGATTGATGAATGCCTGTCAAAGAGTGGAAATAGCTTTGCTAATTTTGGAAATGTAAACAAATTGAGAAATAAGATTTTGTCCTTTGCCTGAAGAAATTCAAATATGAAATGGAAATGTAAGGTCATGAGTACAATTAAGCAAAAAGAAATTAAGTTTTGCTCGTAGCAGGTTGACAGAAAAGCTGGTAAATGTCTGCTTAAATAAACAGGACTGAGAAAATTTGTTGATAAAAATTAAGATAATTACAATTAATTATTAAAAGTAAAAAATCTTCTTTTTACCCACTTGGTTTAAAAATCAGATTTGTCAGTGAAACAGCCAAAGTGGTGGGCTTAGATGAATACTAAGGGAGGAGGAGGAGGAAGAAGGAGAAATTACTTTTGCCCATTTGGAAGTAATGGTATGAGGCATAAATAAGAGAATAAAAGAGTTATAAGGGTGGAGCAATATCTGCAACCACCACCAGGAGGGTGAATGTTTCTCCCAAATTTGGTAAGATAATTAATATTGCAAACCAGACAACAAAGAACTCTTGTTCAAATTGATACAGAAACTTGGGGAATCACAAGATCCCCAAATACTGTCAGCCCTACTTCAGTCTTGGGTCAAAGTCAATATAAGCAGAGTGTTTAAGCGACCCAGAGAGAAATGAGATAAGCAGCAAAGAACAGATAAAGATGCTACTGAAATCCACATGACTTGCTGCCAAGAGAACCCCCAACTTTGAGCCCTGTTCCAAGAATTACCACCAATAGGTGTCACTATAGATATTTTAGTGGGAAGGGTTAATGTTGTTATACAAAAAACTACTTAAACCAAATCAAAAATTGACCCAAAGAATCTTTCTTTTTTACTTTATTAGTGAGAACATTTCTTTTTTTTCCTTCATAACACAACTTTGTGGTGGTTCGAACCAGGACTATGATTGCTGACAATACTTGATCTCCACATCTCTGTGATCAAGAAACACGATGTGGGCCAAGCAAAGTGGGGACTGGGGTGGCCAGCAGCCAGTGGCCCACTGACCAGCGGCAGCATCAACCAGTGTGGGATTGACCTATCAATGAACTTGTCATCCTATGACCCTGTGGACCAAGTCATCTTCTGGTATAGGTGGCATGTGGCATATCATCTGGTCACTGCTGATCAGATTTAAACCAGGATTGGCTAGGTTGTGCATGTTATACATGGCACAAATTTGTAGCTCAATGCTTGTCCATATAAAAGTTGTTGAGCTGCATTCATTATTCATGTGTATGAATATGTCCAACATTTTCATTTTAATTATATATTTTTTTCATTGTAGTTCTAAATGTTTTAATGTATCTTTTGACATACCTGGTGGAATATGATCTCAAGCTAATTAAACTTTATTTAAATAAATCTCATAATGTTAGATTCCTGTTACACCTGACTTTGGAGAACTTTAAGCTTTTTGTTGCACAAAAAAATTACTGAACAGTCAAACAGCTACTTAATGTATTCTGTGACACTTCCTGATTCTATCTGAATTAAAATCTGTTAATGTCTATCATAAACTCATGTAGTGTCAAGGTTTGTAAACTGGTCACTTGTTTTTTTTTTTTTAATGGAGTTTATCATTTGATGGTCAGTAAAATAAACTTAATTTGATTTTTTTTCTTTTGTAAATTGAGCAAATAAACCATTTTTTAAAGGTTTTATTTTGGGTTGTGTATTTTGCTTTCTATATTGGCTTGGCCACTTACCCAAATGAATGAGCTCCCAATATTAATCAGGCAAAAAATCCACAATAATTCATTAAGAGCATTTTTTTATGTTCATTTTGTCAAGTGAACATTTAAATAAATGTGTGTCAAAGTGACATTTTGTG
Organism: Acanthosepion pharaonis; assembly: GCA_903632075.3. Lineage (NCBI taxonomy): Eukaryota > Metazoa > Mollusca > Cephalopoda > Sepiida > Sepiidae > Acanthosepion > Acanthosepion pharaonis. The sequence continues at coordinate 2,363,570 of CAHIKZ030002101.1, read as the reverse complement.
AAACATTTGTACTTTTTAAAGTGAAAAAGATCTTTTCAAATAGCATCCAGCCATTTATTATGAGAAAAAAATATAGCCATCTTAGGTTACATATTCAGAATATTCCTTTTTTGATCTCTCACTTGTTCTAGTGTCCTTTTCACTTTTGAAAAGTCTGTAAAGTCCTTTTTAAGGATCACTATCATGCTACCACATATTATTTCCCTTGTCAATGACATTTCAGGGGTAATTTTTTGCATTGGGAAAAGTCGGAAGCCAATAGAGAGCAGAATTGAAACCGCTGGAGACACAAACTGGTGTGATATCATGTTTTACCTAATAAAACCTGCACAATACTCAGTGATTATGATCTCACAGTACACAAGCTTAGTCAATGAGATTTCACTGCTGACTCCACAGGATAGTGTCTGTTCATACATTTGCAGTATGGTCCCCCCGAGTTGTTACTAATCTTAAGGCCATTTTTTTTTTTTTTTTTTTTCCAAATCAGTTCGCCCTAATCAAGGTGATAATGCTACTAACACACATGGGACTATTTGGAGTGAAAGAGAATGAAGTTTTTGGAGGGAACTGGAAACCCAGTTCTAAGCAGGGAAAAAGTTATAAATCTCTACTCCTGTTAAAAAAAAATGGAGAGGAGTGTGAACTGGATGATAAGCGAATAACTGGTTCTTGGATATCTAAAATGGTTGGATACATTCCAGACAGATCTTTTTATAAAAGTTAACAATAAAAGAAAAATTATGTTCATGTTGAAACTTAAGACTTTTTTGTTAAGTATACATGTGTATGCAAAAAAGAAAAGAAAATGTGTATACATATATGCATCATAATTGGATTGCAGAATGATTAAGTGAAAAAAAAAAAGTATGTGTGTCATAATACAGTTTTAATCTGTCTACTTCTGCCATCATAATAAATATTATAATGTGGTATTATGCCGGAATAGACATTACACTCAATTTCACACCAAACTTTCAAAGGAAGCTAGTTGCAGGGTTGACTCGGCCACTGAATGAAAGCAATATGACCTCACACCTGTATCTGGTATTGCAAGGGAGAAAATGAGAATGTTGGATAGATGAATATATAAACAAGCATCCCCAAGATGATTTACCAGCCTCTCACATAGCCCCTATATTCTCTGGGGTGATGGGGTATTTTTATATCACAGACTGGCTGAGGGTAACTTATGAAATATTGGAGAATAAAATGTTGAGTAATGAAGATTCAAGTTTTGTGTTATCCTTTAATCAGCACCCTCACTTCATTACAATGACACCCTATCATTAAAATGATCCTTACATGAACATCAGCACATTTTTATTTAAAAGGCAATTGGAGTGTGCTTTGATTTTTAACTGTATTACTGCTTAAATTGTGCCAGCAGCCAGCCTTAAAATGCTGAATATTATAATGCATTGCTTTAACTTATTAATTGTGGCAGAAATTTCTGTTTGCACTTGAGCCATAGAAGTGCAGTGATGAAAATCCCTGTTATCCACTGGCTATGTGCTATATTGCCTTTTGAAGAAAAGCATGTCTACTTTTATGAAAGGAGGAAAAACTTCCATAAAGATCAATGGAATACAAAAAGTATTGACAAAAAAATTAAATAGTTCAGTGACCATTGCTGTTATGATGCCAAATAAGTAGTAATCAATAACATGGCATAACATTTATACCATACAACTCCATTACTTCCATTACAAATAACATTTTCCTTATAAGATATATATATATATATTCCAAACCATTGTCATGATAGGTACAAAAATTATAGCTGGTCACTCTAAAGAACACCATGTTTGGTATTATATGACCTTAGCCAAAATATCTTAATTACATTCTGTGACTGCTCTTGTCTGCCTTGTAGTCATTTTAGACCACAAGGTTTCCTTTTGTTGCCCCCCCCCATAGTCTGCTGCTAGCAGGAAGGAAGTGTCTTTCTTATTGATTGTTTGCACCACAAAATGTCTGCCTGTTCTATTTGGGGAAAGAGCTGCTTGCTTGATTAGCACAGATACCTCAACTGTCTGCACTGTCGGTCAGTTCTCCATTCCCTCTTCTCCCCCACAGACACTCCCTCTATGCATCTTTGCTCATTTCTCTGTGGATGCCTGTCTAAAAAGGCAGGGCTATTTCTTAAAGACCTACACTGCCACTTGTTCTTTTTCTTTTACTCAATCTCATCAAAAGCTGTATCATTAAAAAGGATTAAATTGGTTGCTTGCTGTTATATATATATATGTATTTTCACACACACAATGATGATAATGTCTTTAGACATTACCTAAAATCAAGAACAATGGCAACAATACTAAATAATTTCAACTTTTTACAACCACCATATATATATATATATATATATATATATATATATATATATATATATATATATAGGAACCAAATTTCATTCATTCTTGTAGCCTGTTCAAGACATAAAATGTTTGTAAACCTAAACTATTTTCCCTATAAAATCAATGTAAAATGGATTCGTCCATTCCTGGCCTCCCAGATGATTGCTTATTTAAACTTTTACTACAGTACTTTGTGAACAAGTTCATACACAAAACCAGAAAAATCCTCAATGTTGAAGCCCTCAGGCTGAATTCTTGGTCCTGTAAGTCACTTGTGGTCAGGCTTTCTCAATGAGAATTAAGCAGTGGAGGATATTAAATTGCATCCAGGAGTCTCAGTGTTAATTCTGTGTCAGATGCTGCCTCAAAACGTGTTTGTATGAAGCAAATACAGCATCGTAATGGATTATCTCTCACCAATTCTCCTGGCTTGTCACCCCATGCTGTCTTTGGCTTTTGTGTTCATTGTCCAAGATACTGTTTGTCACCCAATACATTCTTTTGTTCAATAAATTTGTTTATGATGGGAGGCATTCATGAGCCATGGGTTCACTATATATATATATATATATATATATATATATATAGTGAACATTGAACTCAACACTCAGGCGACAGGCTGTTTCATGCTAGATGCAATTGTCAGGCCGCTTGATAATTGCATCTAGCATGAAACAGCCTGTCACCTCTGAGTGTTGACTTCAATGTTCACTTTTATATTTACATATGCTTTATTTCTGACAGCACACCTTAAAACTATATTTCTTCATATATATATATATATATATATATATATATATATATATATATATAAAATTTATTTTAATGTGAGTAGACCATGAAACCAGGGTTTGAATCTCACCATGGATGATTTATCAAGGTGTCAGATTGATAATATCTGCTTCAAGAAATGATCTCGGTGTATGACACTGTTAGGAAGTGTCTAAGAAACCTATCATGAGTTCACCCAAACTTTGTGAGTGAAATTAAATAGACAAAGCTATACAGAAGCCATTGATGGTTGTGCTCACATGAAGTCACAATTCATTGTGACTAAGAGATTGAGCCTACTGGCCTTGTTCAACTACTGATCAGGCCAGAATTATATACTCTCACCTGCTCTCCCTAAAACTGTAATTAAGGTCCACTTAGTGTAATTGCAGTATAAACCACTGGTTGGATTTGTGGGTGTTGAAAAAAAAACAAAAACAAAACAAATGTGCTTGGACTGGCATTACATATGCCCACCTGTTTAGATGGGCATACTTGGAAATCAAATGCCAACCTCTTATTTAATTTGTGCTTACACACTCACACAAGTGTGCAGAAATGTTCTTTACCTGTCCAAGAAGGGATTTTCTTTAAAATTCTGAAGTATGGTCAGTTTTTAAGAAATGCATTGGACCAAGAACCTTTCAATAACCTTATGTATTTGTGAGAGAATATCTCTCTGTGGCATGGTATGTACTTGAACTGGACATTTCCAACATACTGAACTTTATTGTAGCAGGCATTCTTGTCTAAAATTCTGGAACAGATGGTGTATTGTATGAGTGTTACTATATCAAAAGATGGCTGAAAACTTTGTAAATTTTATCAGAATATCTACTACTCTTTAGAATGTTGATACTGTACCCTGATCAAAATTAGCATCAGCCTACAGTATGTTTTATTTTTCATCAGTGCATATATATATATATATATATATATATATATATATATATATATTGTCTATACAATTTGAAAGCGAAAAAGAAAAATACGAATACACTTTTACTTCTATTTTTACTTCTTACGGTTTCATTTTCTCTTAAATATCTTTTTTGTTGTTATATAAAGAAACACATCATATAACCAGATTAATATTACTAAAATTTTCTTCTATTAGTTCTAATTAAATACAAATAAAACATTTTAGAGAGATTGAAAGTGAGATTTTTTTTTTTATTCATTTAAACACAGATTTAGTGTTAATAAATCTCAAACTGATTGAAATATACAATGAGACCTTATTCCTCATTATGAGACCTCATATACTTATCCCCTGTATCTTTTTCACTTTTCAAAGCAGTCTGTTTTCTTTTGTGACCACCACAATCTGCTACATTGTATTCTTAATCTTGTACATGGCACTTCAGTGATCTTCTCTGTTTGGTTGTGCAACTGTTTTTTGTTTTTTTTTATTTATTTATTTATTTATTTTTTTGACATATTCAAAATAGTGGCTACATTTTTCACAGACTTTGTGGGTGTGTTATCTTATCACAAACATTTAGGAGGAGATTCCATGTTTATGATAAATTCTGATGAAAATTTTGAGTTTTCCCATAAGAGTTGCTGGAGAAAATCTTGTAGGAGCTCTGGTCTGATAATATTACCTCTTTTTCTTCAACTCTTGCTTAGGGGTTTGCTTTATTTAGAGAAGTTACCTGGAAAACATTGTCTCCCATGTCACCAGTTACTGTTAATATCAGTAGTAAGTTTTACAAGAGATAAGGGTATTTTTAAGGAGTCTTCTATCTCTCATGGTGCTCTGTTGTTCTGGACAGAAATCAGTTCACCATACTGGAGGATCTTTGGAAAACTATAGTCTTCCACTCCTGCTCTATGACCTGCTGAGTGCAGATCATCCTCATGTTATTTAGCATTAGTACTTTTAGCACTGGTTGTCTCTAGGATTTTAATATTAATGAAGTCACTTTTAGAATGTTGTGGAGGCAATGCCAATAGGAGTTCTCTTGTAACTGATGGCATATAACCACACCACCTCATTTACAGTTTATATTAAAGTACTATCAGAGTACCTATAAAAAATGAGATTATTTAAATATGGATTAACATTTCTCCTTGGCCTTCTTCTGAGAATTGGTATGTTGTATCTGTGCTTTCTCTATGAACAAAATGTTACTACCCAGCGCTTCTGCTTAGAATCAGACTAGTATCTGTGCAATCTTTGTAAAGTATTACAAACATAAAAAAATATACAATGGTTGTTCTGAAAATAGTGCATTCCATATAATGTATAATAGACACAGAGACACTGTTATGACAAGTTTTAGTTACAAAATACTATTTTTCTACATAATCACCTTTTAGCTCTGCAATTTTGATAGTGCGAAAGTAGAGCCTGTGTGCTGTCAGTTGACATCTATGCAAGACAGCCCGAAATGTTTTTTACATATACATTGCTGTGACTACTGATAAAAATACATTATCCACTGCCTCACTGTGCTTATATCCACTGTTTGGTCTATGTAAACATTCAGCAAAAGCCAATGTCAATCGGTATATTTTTATTCCATATCAAAGAATTCATGTGCTGGAGAATTACCTTGGAAATACAAGAGAGCCAGAGTAGTGTAGTCTAAACTTACACATTGTGAGTGAGGCAAACCATACAAGCATCAGCGCAGTAATGATTTCGTGCATGTGTCACTGAGCCATACCAAAGTTGGCAGTGTGCTTAAGATGCTAATTTTCTGGCTTGGCAAAATGAATAAAAGAAGCAAGTGTTTGTTGGGACAGTTGTAAGCTTTTGTGCTCAGCACAGTTCAGATGAGTGCTAAACCAGAGTTATTTGCAAGTGTTGTTCCAGTGTCTGTGCTACAATCCAATTACACCTTTTTGGTTTGTATTCACTTTCATGTCAAATGCCTTTTTGCCAATTACTGCTAAAATCCAATCCTAGAACTAATATCAATCCAGTCAGGTTTAGTTCAGCAGTCTTGTGGGATTATCCTTATATCTGACCATTGCAAAGTTAAGCCTCGCTGGAAATTTAAATTGCTGGAATTCAAATGCAAGTCTCTTGGATTTATGGGGATCTTTGGAACAAACACACCCTCATTTCTACCTTTCCTCAGTTAGGATACTTCCCTTGGAATGTGGGTGAAGCTGTTTAACAGCTAGATGATTTCAATTGTATGAATTTAGAGGATGGAGAAATCTGAGAAACATGATAATCATCCCAAATTTTAGTTGAAACCTGTGGGGATGAACACCAGGCAGCTCCAATGTTTGGAACTTAACTGGGTTCTTCTAATCAGTCTCAGAAGTGTCAAGGACTGTCAGTTGACTTGTACAGCTGAATATCTCCAAGAATTTGTTGCAACAGCTTTAAATCTTTCTTCAAAGGCATCATTATTTCCAAAGCACTTGCAGAGGCACTGATAGTTTCTATATTTCCAAGCTATTTTTGTATTTAAAATGGCTGAAAAAAAAAATTAAGTTTAATTTTGAAACTTAGTTTTTCTCTGAAAATGTTTTCCAGATCTGTACAACATTTTACAAACAAATCAGAAAGCCCAAAGATTTTTGAGTCCTTTAAATTGACATTTTGTGATCTCAGACATTATCAGTATCTTATCTTTTTCTGTCCCAGTTAGTTCAAATACCAATATACCTCCATGACTTGTTTGATCATACAGGCCACAAACTAATTCTGCTCCATTAATCCCCAAAGATTGAATTTAACCTTGTGAGATCATATCATTTTTGCACTTTATAGCAAGCTTGATATATTCTTCCATTTTTGTAGAAATTTTTTTGTTTAAAATGACATACTGTGCTCTCTGTTAACTTCAAATGTTCTTTGAAGTCAACCTCACATAGTCTGTCTCAACTGGATATATTGGGTTTTCATAGCAACAATTAGGTCAGTAGGCCTTGCCATTTGAGTGTGATTGTAGCACACACAGACAGAATCCACATATATATATATATAATGGTCAGGGTTGAATTGGACCAAAGTAGTATTAAAATTAGTATTAAAAAGTGGTCAATACATGTGGAAAAAAAAATAACATGTAGAGCTTTTAACTTTGAAATTAGTTGATTTTGCTACCTTGGTTTCAACTTTACGGTATCTTCAGGTAATTTTTATCACTTGACCTCCCACTGCTTTATTTTATATATATATATATTTCTCTCCCTACCTTACTTTAATTTTTTCTGTTTGCCTTTTTGGTCAGGCTGTGAATTTTTCAGCACTCTTCTATGTCTGTATGTACATGCATGTGTACTGACCCAAAATATTATCAAAACAAAGATGAGATTGCTGGTTTTTATAGTTTTATAAAGAGCAACACTATTTAAAATTAGAACTCTCTCTCTCTCTCTCTCTCTCTCTCTCGAACATAGAGATTGAACAGACAACTGAGTGGGTGATGTAATGAGAAATTGGAACTGAATTCAAATTCCTATTAAGTTTGTTACATTCACTTATGCTCATATACCCTTATGAAAGGTATAAATTCATCCATTCTCCCTTCCGCTATGGGTTAAATAGCACAACTTATATCTAGAAATATCGTTATCTTAAAAAATTGTTCATGCAATATACATTTGTTAAAAGAAATTCTTACAATGCAAAAAATTGTTTCAGGTTTAACTGGTCCACAAAGAGTTGCTAAACTATAAAAATTAACCAATCTGTGATTTAAACTGGATATAAATATAAAAAAAAATATGACTACCAACTTGATTACCTTGTGTACAGTTTAATTTATAAAAAAAAATGTTCTGCCTTATAACATGTCTTATTTTTTTGCTTCAATGTTCAGTTGTAAAATTAAGTTAATTCTTTGAAGATTTTTGTTAATTTGATGTATTTCTTTTCTTTGTTCTGTAACCTTTTGACATGTATAATAGACAGAGGTAACCCAATCAGATCCCTAAATCTTTTTCCCTTCTAAGGTTGTCATTCAGCCTTAACAAATGACATTTACCTGAACTATGCACATGCTGTAGGCAACATTACATGTATTAAGTTACTGGCCAAACATTTTCTAAGCAGAACCAAAATAAGATTTCAACCATGGTTATTATCAAATGTTGATATGAAAGAGTCATCCCTGCTGTCTCTTATTTATTTACTTGTTCTTTTGAACCAAAAGTAGAGTTGATGGTGACTGAAGAGTTTTTAAATCAACAATACCATAAAATAGATTTTATTGCATCTCATGCAGAAAACTAATCAATTATGTTTTTGAGATTTGATCTACTTTAATATTTTTGTCACTTTGTCTATTGCTATCTGACTTTTGTTCCATACAAGTGTTGTAAGATGTTAATTATGGTTAAATAGTTTTTATGATTGTATATTCTATATATCCTTGCAATTTTGAATCATTTCACCCCAAGCAAGGTAATGATGCCATTAAGACGCAAGGATAGGTGAAAGAGAATGAAAAGTGAGGAGAAAGAATGATAAAAGAACAGGATTCAGGAAGACAGAACATGGTGATTAGTGTTGCATTAAAATTTTTGGTGTCATAGAAGCAAGAAACTGGAAAAGAGTTCCACAAGTGAGAAGTGTGGGGAAAAAACCATTAGAACAGTATTTACGGTTATATTTAGTTAATTCAAAAGTAAAACTGTAAGACCTAGTTGCTAATCTAATAATACACTTAAATTCATGTGGTTGAGATGCCAATGAGAAAAGCTCATGGTTGCCATGAAAAAATTTACAAAGTCAGAGGGAAGCCACGTCAAGGCAGTGAAAGAGTGACTGAAGTTAAAATGTCAGGACATTACAGACCCTTCTTTGGATTTTGTCAAGAATCTTGAGATATATAACAGGAGCCTCAGACCAGGTATGACAGCAATATTCAATGCATGGATGATTGGTAGATTTATAAATGTGCAAGATGGATCCTCACAAGAAAAATTGTTTGATATGATACAGTGAACCAACTTTTCTAGCAGTAGACCTAGCAACTGATCCAATATAATCAATCCACTTCATGTCAGTGGAAAACATGAACCAAAGAGTTGCTCTGCTGGAGGTTAGCATCAGCCATGCTGATAGAAACTAGAAAAAGGTTTTCTATGATGATTAAATGATAGTTTTGTTTTGGAGGTGTTCAAATTTATAAGCCATTCCTTGCCCCAGTTAACCACTAATTGGATGTCATGGAACATTTATTTTAATAATCAAGGACTATGAAAAAAAAAGTAAATAAGAAACAGTATTTACAATTTATATAGCTCATAAACTTATATTCCATATTTGATGGCAAATAAGATCCTTCCTCTGAAAGGTCTGTAATATCTATTTTTATAGAAGTTGAGGTGCCTGGTATTCCCAGATACTGTAGGCAATAGAGATGTGCGGTTTAACTGAAAAACTGACTTTTTCGGTTTCATCTTCATACCGTGAAACCACATTGAATTTTTTTTATGAAACTGAAATCATTCGTTTTTTATCTTTTTTTTTTTTTTTTGCTATCACTACTGAGTGACCATATCAAAAGAAACACCATTAAAAAAGATTTTCAGATGTAAATAAAATTTAATTTTATCAACATTAATATCATTGTAAGAGAAAAAGATTGAACAAAAGTATGTTAAAAACATTAAATTGAGTATTTTTAGGAAGTAAATGTGAAATCTTTGTTTACAAAAGAAATGAAGAAAAAAAAGAAAGAGGGAATATGACAGACATGACACTTGAAAATAAAAAAATGTTTTTAAACAGAAACAAAAGGAAAATACAACATGTTTGAAATCTATTTGTTTCAGTAAAAAAAAAAAAAAAAACAACTTTTTGTGGTAAAATTAACAACAAAATAGCAAGTAAAAATTTAAAAAATATAGTTGCCAGTTTTGTTGAATTTAAGGGTAATTGTTTTCTATTAAGCCAATGTATGCCAATCACGAAATAAAGTTGTTGCAAAAAAGAAAAATGAATGAGGATTTTTTATTTTTTTTATAATTTTGTTTTTTATCTAGGGAATGAACCTAAATTAGATATTAAGAATAAAATAGTTCTTAATTTCACATCTATAATTATTTTCAAAACTGCAATCATTTTTTTTTTTTTTTTTTTTTTTTTTAAACCCAAAGTAAAAATTATTCTTTTTTTAGAAATATCTTTATGGTTTTATCTAGCAAATACTCTGAAGATTATATATTAAAATGATTAAAAATATTAAAATAGTTTTTAATTTCAGTTTTAAAATGTGTATCTAAAAAAGAACAGTTGATACTTGCAAATTTGGAAATATATACATTCTAAAAATGAAATTAAAAGCTTTTAATTATTTCTAATATTTAATTTTGGGTGTATTCACTAGATAAAAACATAAATTTATCTAAGTGGGGGGGGGACTCCTTGATTTTCCTTGTTTAGAAGAAATTTATTTGCAAAATTCTAATAACAGTTGACTGGCATACCAGAAAAGAATTGCCGTATTTTTAATTATTTTAAACATGAGGGGGTTTCATTTTTTGGCTTTTTAAAAGCAAATTATCAGCATTTATGGATATAAATTAGAGAATTCTTTGCCTCTAAATAAAATAATTAATTGCTTGAAAACAAGTGTCTGTCAATGTCAGACAGTAGTTTCAATAATTTGAAAGTTCTTTTACCACACTATCAGTTGCTCTTTTTTCTTTTTTGCTTACTTTATAATTTTTGAAGGAATTCACTTCTATGGGTCAGAGAAGAAATGAACATCTTCTTGGTTGTAGCTTGAGATGTCTTCTAATTGAGTGTACAATTTTAAAAATATTGATAAAGATGGGTCACTTTGATTTTTGCCAAACACAGTAACGTGTAAAATTTAGTCTCAAAAAAAAAAAAAAAAAAATCAAAAAAATATATTTTGCATTTTTGGCTGTTTTAACTCTCTATAAAAAAAATAATTCAATGAATAAAAGCACATACAGATTACATATTTAGAAAGATGATGTTATTTTCTTTCTAACCATATGAATATTTTTAAGATTGGACCAGAACCACTAGAAATTGCGAGTTGAAAGGACTAAGTTGCAAATTTATCAATCTCAAATGAAATCAGATATTGACTGGAAATGCTATCATTACACAAGAAAATAAATGGCTTCCTTAAAAAGCAAAAAATATTAAATTAAAAACTGAATCGAAAACCACAGTATCAAGAGAAAAATAATGGAAACCGATACCAAAACATAAATTGCCAAACCGACCAACTCTAGTAGGCAACCAATACTTGTATCTAATCTAACCTCATAATGTGTGTGTATGTGTGCACGTGCTTATGTATAAGGATTGTTCAGAAAGTTATGTTTTATCTTGGCCTTTCATGTTAGGCAAATGTTAACAGTATGGTGGCAGATATTGAACCTTCCCAGCAATAACACACATATATACACATATACACACACACACACACACACACATATATATATATATATATATATATATATATATATAAAAAGTGTATTTCATCAGCAATAATTCTCACAAACATAGATGGTTAAATAATATATGGACAAGTACTATCAATTTTTTTTATTTAATTTTTCAAATTTATTTTTATTTTATATTTTCTTAAATACTTTCAAATTATCACCAAAATTTTATATTCGACACAGTGCAAAGAAAGACTCTAAATTCTGGAGACTATTGTAATAAAAGAAAAGCAGCCAATATTAAATAAGCTATCTTTCTCCATAGAGGACCATATACATTGTAACCCGGATATAAGAGATTTTCTCTGGTCCCAAATTAGAGCCTGTGTTAATGTATATAAAATAGACCAAACCCGGATATAAGAGACTTCTTCTCCGGTCCTAACAACTCTCTCACACTGTATTGGAATGCTTTTAAAAAAAAAAAAATTCAGTTTGACTATTTATATGATGTCACCTTAAGTGGTTTGAAATTGGTTCCATCAAATGTTAGAATGCTGGAATTAAAATGCAGTTGTGTTAATATACACAAAACAATCTTTGAAAATGAATGTAGCAATATTCAAGAGTACTCTCGATGAAAATATGAAATTGTCCTGAATTTGCTACTGTAATATTAAATGTAAATGAGGTGTTGGGAGTCATATGATGCTCTTGATAAAAAAAATTGTTCACAATATTACTTTTTTAATTTCTTTTAAAACAACTTGTTTTACTTCTCTACTCAACTTTGTTTTTGACTGTTGGAATTTGCCTGGGTCTGATTATGGTATTGTACATAGGTAAATATTGGTTGTGACAAATTTTTTGTTGATGGTTCTTATTTCTTCTGAATGATATATTTCCTTTTGTCCTTAATAGGTCTGTCAGTTCTAAAGGAACTTGTAATAGCTGGCCCAATATCTTTTTAGTTTCAGAAGAGTTACACACACACATATATAATTATGGTTAATCAGAGAAATGAGCTCTTTAAAACATTTGTAAAAGTAAAAATATGAGTACTATTCATGTTATTTTAATGGTAATGTTATGTTAATTCATTTATATAGGCACTATAATTTTCAATGATTTTATTTTCTGTTTTCTTATTTACTTGGATTACTTAGAGGCAAAAAATAAATATTTGTGTTATGAACAAATATGTAATTTATATAATAAATTTCTGAACAAAATATTAAACTGATATTTTTTTTTTCAGTATACACAAGTTGCAATCAGAACTTGGAAAATCACTAAATTTGATTGACTGAGCCATATTTCATAAAGTCATTTCACTGACACTTCATGGATCACTAAAAAGTTGATAGTGGTCAGTTCATGATTAACGAGTCAGTGGTTAGCCATTTCTGGTCTAGGTAAACATTAGCCTACCAGACACCTTAACTATTCATATAGTCCTTTATTTTATTTATTTTTCTTTTTTAATTCTTTTTTGGGGTGATGGGTGGAAAAGGTGGGCTTAAACACTATTGATGACAGTATACACTTATGAAATGTAATGGATAAGTGTTTATTTAGCTTTAAGCAAGTTGGGAAGTATTGGGTTTGATTTCTTTTGTTGATGTTAAACACCGTACTACTTAGGCATATCTATGATATACATGTACTTGAAGCAGTTACTTCCATTCTCAAGACTCGGAAACTTATACAAAGATAATTGTGTTTCTTTGCACATGGTTAAATCTATCCAATAGAATCTGTTGTAGACATTTGCACTTAATTCTTCTGGATTACATGGAATCAATACTCACTTCATTCTTTATGAAACAGCCGACAAGGCTGGATTCATCTGTCTAATACATATATTTGTAAGAGTCAATAAAATCTTTCCATTGAATAAGTGCAGAAGAGTATAATGCCTACTTCTGAATGACCTATATGAATGTTAGTGTACCAGAAAATTCCTTTGCTGATAGATTACTTGATGGTAATGGATGATATACAAGGCATGAGCATATATGATCTTTTTCATTGCTAATATGCTAGAAAGGATTTTTTTATATCAAAGATTATGGGCGATAACTCCTTGTGAAAAACACTGTAAATTTATGATTGTAAGCTGCAAGGAGTAGGTGTGGGTGGTCTAATGGTTAATGGCACAGAGAATAGAATTGATGAATTGAGTTTAAATTTGCATTCACTTTGCATTAATGCTCTTTGGAAAGGTGTGAATTCATTTCTCCCTTAAGCTTAGGAGTAAATAGCAAGCAAGTTGGAGTACAGAAGGCAGTCAATTTTTGGTGTGGTTGTGGCCCTCCCTATGCTTTTCAAGGAGTCTGCAGGAATAAACAAACAGCAAACAATGCTGCATGAAGGAAATATTTATTGTTACTTTTGTTCTCATCAGTCTCATATGAATTCTGTAATTATTTCATGACTATATATATAAGCAGATTTCCTATAAGCTTTGTCAGTTTCTGAGATTATAACACTGACAATGGATTCAATGATCACTTATAATGCTTTCTGCAAAAGCCCCGTTTTCTGCCAGGATGCACGGAACTGCACGCTTCACTATCATTCTTTGTTTTGCAAAGATAATTTTACTCCCGCCTTCAGTATATTGCTCTTGATATGTACATAGGTTTAATGTTTCTGATTAGTACTACTACCTGAGACACACCCTTGTCTTTGAGAATAAAACCTTCTGCTCTAAGGAATTGGATACTATCTGAAGATTTGCTTCCTTTAAATCTTTGTGCTTTTTCTGCATCTTAATCTGTTTATCTTTTTCCTTTTTTTTTGTGACCAACTTTTATAAAATTGGGCATATGATATCAATCCAAGAAATAGGCCTCCTTCTGACAAGGGAGAAAATTTTGTATCCTGTTTGTTAAAGCAAAGAAAAATGATTTCTAGCATTACATGACCTCTAGAAGTATCAATCAAACTTAGTTCAATAATTATATAATCTGGTTCATATTTATTTACAGAATTTTGGTTTTAAATCTTTGTTGCATAATTTTCTGTTTATTCCTTTAATTTTTACTACTGAATTAAGTGTATTAACAAAGAAGATTATGTGCAAAATAATATCAATCCTTTTTTAATCATTAGTTGATTTGCCTGTGTGTGTGTAATATATATATATATATATATATATATATATATATATATATATAGTATATTTGTGCAGCAATTCTTTGTTTATACATGTTTCATTAAAAATGACAGAAGGAATAGTTTAGAAATTTTTTTATTTAATTTTGTCCTTACAAATTTTCTTTTTTGAGGACTGATTCTATAGACATTATCCATAGTATTCTCTCTCTCTCTCTATATATATATATATATATATATATATATATATATATATATATATGAAAATTTTTTGTTCTTGAAATTTTGATTGAAAACTAGATTTTGTCATTGATTTTTCAAAGAACAGTCTGCATGTAGATCTTGAAAGAAGTAATAAAATTGTAAAATAATCTGTAGAAACCTTTTCTCAGTTTACAAATGTTTTCTTTCACTTTCTATTTACAATATTACAATGTTGTGGAATTAAGTTAGGTATGAGTCATGGTTATTTGAGTAAACATGAGTACCAGATTTCTCAACTTTGCATTTCAATCTTGGAAGATATTCTTTTTCTATATATGTGTGTGTGTGTTTAAAAAGGAGTTGTATATTCTCTCAAATATACTATCACTGAATTATAACTTTTTATGAGGTGCAAAAAATAATTAGGGTGAACCAAATTTTCTTTTTCAATGACAAGACCTTTTTCTGTCCATGCTTTGGACTTCCTAAGTTCCTTGCATTCTTTGGGCTTCCCTTTTTATCTTGTTTTAGATCACGCTTTAAGCTTTCTGATTTTACCTTGTCTTTCTTTTCATTCTCTCTTGTTTATTTGAGTTGACATTTTGGATTGTTTTACCATCTGCTCTTGATTTACTTTTTATCTCCAGATGCTCAATGATTGGATCTTTTTCTTTCTCTTTTTCTTTACTTCAAACAACAACCAATCAATGTCTTTTCTTTCCGTCCTTCTCATTGCTTCATGTTTCTTGTGTGTATTTGCTTTTGCTCTCATCAAATGTCTTATTTGCTTCATTGCTTAATAATATATGATGTGGCAGGAGAAACCCAATGGGCGCCGGGGGGGGGATTCACTTTAATTTATAGGACAGTTTCAAGTACTTGTCTTTAATGAATATTTCGAGGATGAAAAGAAGAAAAATGTACATTCAATTATTTTTTGTTAACTCAAAAGCAGACATTATTGTAATGTTATAATGTCTACTGTACTTTTGAGCATATCTCAGTGTTAAAGTATGGTACTGTAATTCTTATGGCCAGTGGGAACTATTACATACTAGTTCTTTTAAATTAATGGAATAAGGTTGCCTCTCTGTGTCTTTTTCTATAAATACTTTCATGGTAATTGTTTGGAAGAGCTCTTTGCTATGGTACCTAGACAGTATTTATGAACTTAAGCACAATACTAAACTGGTGGCAAGATTGCATCAATTTACAATTGAGTTAGCTTAGGTACCTCCACGAGATCGCTAAAAAAAGAGCATAGCATGATGAAAAACGCCAAACTTGATGAAAACAAAATTTTATCGTCTAAATGTTTGTTATTATTAAGAGGAAAGTTCAAAGTATTTTTGGGGTATTTTTTTCCATTTTTTAATCGTTCCTAGCACGTCCGAAATTTTCGTTAAAAATCTAGTTTTTTTTTGAGTCAGCAAAATTGACCATTTTTTTCCATTTTCAAAAAAACTGGAAATCTGACTTTGAAATTTTTTTAAATATCAATTATCATTTTTTCAAAACTTATTTTAAGAAAATCAGAAATTATAATGTTTATTTAAAATATTTTGAACCAAACTTAACTTAGCTTTTGTGCCAAAAAGATGTAATTTGAAAATAAAACAAAGCAGTCTCTTGACATGTGATGAATGATATATTTACGAATGCCATGAGGCTAATTTGTTCTATGGAAGGAGAAAAGTGAAATAATTTACATTTACGTGAACAAATTATTTACCCCGTTATTTTTAACGAAAACTTTCAGCGGTCTATTTTTTTTTTTTTTTTTTTTTTTTGTACTTAGCTTTCACTTTTACGTTTATGATGCTTTATGGGAAATATATTCTAAAGAAATTAAAATAAAACTTAAATTTCATATTTCTTAAGAAAGGTATCTAACTAATTTATAGGTACCTTTCTTATGAAATTTTATCAGAATTGTACATAAAATACTATAATTTTATGTACATTTATTACATTCTACTGTTATTTGTATTTGCATTCATTTTATTATTAATTTTGATATTTCATTTATGGAAAATGTAGTAACTGAGATTAATATAAAAATAAGATCATATAAATTTCATAAGATGATACTGATACTTGTAGGTACCCTTCTCAGTTGAAATTGAAAAATCAAATTAACTTCTCCACACGTGTTTAAAAAAAAGTAAAGGCCTTAACAGCGGAGAACAATGCTTAACTCAAATAACGCAACTTAATTATGTTCTGGTTGGTCTTCCGTATTTTATAATTACAGCTTGATTATAAGCACAAAATTAAATTTCTTAATTACTGGGGATCTTCTGATTAGTCAAAATGATACAATTTACAACGCTAAAAAAAAGATCGATCTCATAAGGACACTTATGAAAGCCGATGCGACTTTTAACTAATTTTATAATATTTTAACAACTTAAATGTAAAATCTATTATAATTAATGAAATAACAAATAATTGTATTAAAAATTCATTTTTCATCGAAAAATTTTTTTTGCTTTCAGAAAATATTGTCCATATTCATAAAAACAACTAAAAGCAAATAAAAGCATTTGAAATTAAATAATATCTTTGTTTTATTGAGTTTTGTATGTTACAATTCAGAGCTGATTTTCAGGTACTGCGTATCCAATTAAAAACAAAAAAAACATGATTTGCATTCCTCAAAGCCCTGTGCTTTTAATTATTGTAATCACTAAAACCGATGCGATCAATTTCTAGCGTTTTCATAAAATTAGTTAGGGGGGTAATAAATATTTTAAAAAATATTTCTACCATGACTTTCATAAAAAAACATATTTATAATAATTTCGATCATCTGTGAATAGTTCCTGAAAGTTTCATTAACATCCGATAATTATTTCTATTTTTGCACGATTTTTCAAATTAATGTGTGTCATACCAAAAAAAACGTGCTAAAATTGTCTGTTATTTACTAGTTCCGCTGATACAAAAAGAAAAAGGTTTTTTTTAATCAAAATTTAGAATGTTCTAAAAAGAAGGAAATTTTTTTAAAAATTATTAAAAAAAAACAAACTTTGGTCTTTCCTCTTAATAATAACATAAGCATTTAGACAATAAAATTTTGTTTTCGGCAAGGTTGGCGTCTTTTTCATCAAGCTATGCTCTTTCTTTTTTTTAGCGATTTCGTGGAGGTACCTAAGTTAGCTAGGTGTAGCTGTAACTTCTATGCTAAGTTTATTTTCTTCTGGAACTCCCTTCTGGCTCCATGCTTTCCGGCCAACTTTAATCTGTAAAAATTTAAATGCAATGTCAATTACTATCAACTGTCCTCTTGATTGCCATTTTCTCTTTCTACTCTCTACTAATGCTTCTGGTCCTAATTCCTCCACACTCTGTAGCCCCTTGTGTGTTGGTGTACTGCCTTGTTTGGGGTGACACCGGTTTTAAAAAAAAAATTATATAAACTTGAAAATTTTAGTGCTGAATAGGTTTGGAGAGTAATTGATGTTTTCATGATCTGAGATTGTCTTTAGTGCAAGACTAGTGAAACACATTATTATTCAGATTAGCATGTTCATCTTGGTGCTTATACTTAGTGTTTTGTCTGTTTTATCATTTGGCAACTTCAAGTATCAATCATATTTGATAACCTTATCAAAATTTTGAACAACACCCTTTATTCATGGTTAACTGTTATTATTCCTTTTTCCATGCTTAGGGATATTTTATAACAGTTAATATTTGACAGTGTTATTAACCTTTGTTATTCTGGTAGTGCTAAAAAGTCATGTACTCTGGTTCAATGGAAGCAAACAAATTACACAATGGTCAATAAGATAGATGATTATTAACTAATATGAAATATCCTCTAAGCATGGGAAGTGAAATGACAATGACCTAACCCCATGAATTTAATAAAGTATTTGGTTCAAAATTCCAAGAGGGTTACTAAGTATAATGATTGACACCTAAAGAAAACTGGAGACTCCAACCACCAAAATATAACAAAAAGCAATTTAAGTAGGAAGCCAAATTTCAGGTGTTAACCCTTAAAAACCGCACCATGAAAATGCATAGCCACTTGTGGTGACTGTTGAAAAATAATGTTTTGTAATTGAAAGATTTTCTCTCTTAAAGTGTTATTGTGTTCCCTGTATCTCATAGTTACTATGGAAATATAGGAAGCCTTCATTTTGGATCAACTCTTGTATTTTAACCTGTCATGTTTGTTTAGTATACATGTACAAACTATATGAATTATACCAAATAAATTTTGGTATTTCAAAGCTATATATGTATAGCTGGCCACTCATATTTGAAGATACCTGTCTTTTATGGGGTCTAGCCAATCCCTATTGCAGACGTTTTCTCAGGCACATTTGTTTGTTCAACACCCACAGTCCACCTTTAGTTTATACTGCAACTATGCTGAGCAGACCTTAGTTATAATTTCTAGGAAAGAGCGTGTTATCTAGTGTGATCAACAATTTGAACAAGGGCAGCATGCTCAGTCCCTCAGGCATGATGACTTGTGACTGTGCTAGCACAGCTGTCAATGCCAAGGGTTTTGTTTACCCAATTTCACTCACAAGGTCTGGGTCAACCCGTGGTATGGTTTTCAGGCACTTTCCAAATGCGCCGCATGCTGGGATCAATCCCTCCTTCTTGACAAATCGAACATGGGTCTCATGGTCAGAATGCAAACATTCTAACCACTCAGCCATGTGCCCAGACATTTCCAAGATAATTAATCTGTTAAATATTTCTTTACTAAGACATTTCTTAGATTTTATATTTTAAATTTATGATGGTGGATCAATAACTCTGTAGCCTAATAAGTATTTATCAGCTGAACTTGGATCTAAAATTGCACTGTATAATATTTTATCTGATTAATATTCAACTCTGAATTAGGTGCATTGACAAGGAAGGAGATTATGCTGAAAAATACGCTTTCTTTTTTCATCATTAGGCTATGGATTGATGTACCAAAATACAAATGTAAAATTTATGAAGAAAGATTAGCTGAGTTTTGAGCTGAAATCTTGTATGATTTAGAAGTTGACTTAAGTTTCAGGAAAATGAAAAAAAGCTATTTTCTTGTCTAATTATTTTCCTCTCCTTCTCTCAACAAGGAAAAGAAAACAATAAATATATAATCTCTCTTCCTTTTAGACATTTAACACTTGTGTATTTTCTAATTTTGATATTTTTTTAAGTTTTTACATATGGAGATTCTTAAAGGATGAGAGAAATGAAAAAAAAATGTAATGATCTTTTTATTTGAATGAAAAGTTAAAAATTCCTTGTCAAATAGTTTGCCTCTTTTTTTTTTTTCTTCTTTTTTCTTTCTTGTATTTTATTCATACAGTGGATTTAACATGCATTCTAAGTAATGATGATTCTTTATTCAGTTTTGTTATTAGTGTACATCTCCAGATAGTAAACTTATCTCATGGAGAGGTTTGAATAGATAAATATGCAAAAGTGAAGTTGTGCAAATATCTAATTTTGCTGTGGTTACTACCCCTTATTTGTACAAGAGCATTAAGTCCTTCTAGGCTTACCATTACAATATCTTCTAGTGTTCATTTACAAATTATTATACAAGCTTTAGATTAATGATTTCATTTTAGGCTATATGATTTCTGCTACAGCTAAAATTCACACATTTTATGTTAGTTACAATAATCATAAACAAAGATGAATATTTCTCTCATAATTAATAGAAAGTACAATGATTGGTTATTAAATTGATATCATTCAGGAATGTCTGCAATGTGCCTATCTTTTTTTGTGCAACTGAAACACAAATCCTTTTAGAGATCTCTAGAATCTGCTGCTATGCAAATTCCAGAAAGGTGCTCTGCTTAAAAGCAAATAAACAGTTTCTTATGAAAGCACATTCCTTGATTTACTGCTGTCCTTCTGCCTCTGGTGTCAAATGGGAATTTTTTTCTTCTTCTCTTGGTCTAATGGTTGAAAACATAGAATGGAATTGACAAACAAGAGTTCAAACTCTGGCTATTGACAGCTTGTGTTTATTTTTCACTTTAGTCTTTTGAAAAAGCATAAATGCACTTCTCTCTCAGCTATAGGTAAGTAAGGCAGTTGGTGCTCTTTAGCCCTGGAAGGTATCAGCAACACTGGATGTAGTTGCAGACCTATAAGTCTACAAAAATAAAAATGTTACTATTAAAAAAAAAAAAAAAAAAAGTTAATTATTAGAGATTGAGCTTCATGCCATCATATTTTTTTTTAAGTTGAAAACTATCAAAAATTGGATTCTCTTTTCTGTTGTTAATTTTAGTTGA
>CAHIKZ030002101.1:2170000-2337500 GCA_903632075.3 Acanthosepion pharaonis | reverse complement strand
CAATAACTCTATCAGGTTATGGATTTATTTATATATCGTATATAACCAATCTGTTCTAAATATGTTTCACTTTTATCATTTTCAAATTTAGTTTTGTTTATCAAAATCTTTTTGAATAGCTGATTTAACTTTGAATCAATTTTTGTTAAGTCTTACTAAAGTGCATCTATTGAAAAGTTGCATTAAAAAAAAAAAATACAACTCAGACAACATAAGATGAAATATTAGCAATTTATTTCTGAAAATAGTTTTCCTATTCATTAATTTAGTTATATTTTTGATTTTTATAGTAATACATACTTTTCATTTGTTAGTGTAGAACTGATGATGCTTCACTGTAACAAATAAGCATTTCTATAGCTTTAAAAAAATGTGGTTGAAATTAAAGTAGTTTATTCTTTCTGTGTTTGGTGGGTTATAAACATGCTATTACCTTGTGATTAAATTCAGAAATTTTGTTGCTAACCTGTCTGGAAAAGTTTTGCAAAAATAGTTGTCATGTGTAGTAATAATTAAAATAATGTCTGTTTAAAGATTTCAGATGCCTGCCAAATATGAATTAACCCCTTCTTAGGAATTATCTCCCTTTAACAGAACAGTTTTTTTTCTCTCACTCTTCATTTTGAAACACATTTTTTGTTTCCGAAATTAAGCTCATAATATATTAAACGTGAAAATATATTCTTTTTTCTCTCTTTACTCTTATGCATTTGTTTTGTTTGTTTTTTTTTAAGATACACATGTACAGGGCAACAATTTTTTAGATTTCATTCCTAACATTAGAATTCTGTTGCATGAAAAAATATGATATATATTCTTTTAAATAACTAAGATCCTTGTTTAAAAGTGAGGAAGTAATTTTCCTGCTTTATAACAACCATAAAACTGTGTTTAATTCAGAAATAGCTAAATGTATATCCTTCATTTAACAATGGTTCTGTTAGCCATTGGCAATTCAGCATAATTTTTTTGCTCTAAAAAGATAAAATTTTGAGTTCAGTCCACAATTAAAATTTAATTTATAAATGAGTTGTGATGTTTAGTGAGATGTCAATAAGAACAGGCCACAGGACAAAATTGTTTAATACATATGACCTGTTCTGTCTGTATAGGATATCTTATGACAAAGTGAACTGTAGTTACTCAATTTTTATTCCAAAGAGTATTAGATTTTTATTTTTTTTCCTTCTTGATCTATTTCTGCTTTTATTGTAATGTTGGAAATTACAAATATTTTAACAACTTTCTTTGTTTTCATAACTGAACTTGTGCCTGTCACTTCTATTCCTAAACTTTGTCCTTGCATATTAGTGGAAAAACTGTTTTATATTCCTTGTTGGCAAAATGAACCTAGTCATGGGTGGCAACCTACATATGGGGAGGTAAAATCTCATTTCCAATAGGAAATGATAAGTGGCAAAGTGTTGAAAATGGATGGAAAGACTCTGAGATCGGAGCTTATTCCATTTTCCTTTACAAAAATACTGAAGCCAAAACTATCATTAGAAATAAATTTTATTTTAAAATATTTTATGACAATGAAATAATGGTGGGGGATTTACTTTAGTTTATAACTCACGTATTTATATAAAGGATTGCTTAAAAGTTCTTTTCAACCAAGGACCCGGCCCCAATATTTTTGTTTGTTTAGATTTTGGCAAGTAAGTTCATCTGAGCACATTCGAATAACACCTCCTCATGTGTATATTACATATGAATAAAATTGTCTTATCTATTACTTCTGTGTATCAAAATGGTTTTCTACGACTATTATCAAAGACTATTAACACTTTTGTGCACATTGGTACAGCAATAAGTTCATAGTCTAAATATGAAGAATTTTTAAAAGGATCTCTTTCTTTTTCTTTCTTAATTCAATGGTGAATATTAATCACGTAGATTGAATATTATACAGTGAAAATTTTCATGTCAAAATTTAGCTAATGACGAGCTGTAGACATTGACCCACCTTTTGTTGCTGCTGTTTCTTTTTTGTTTTTAACCATTTCACCCCAAGTAAGGCAATTAAGCCACTAAGACATAATGGGTTACTGAGTGTGAAAGAATGAGAAAAACATTAAGGAGAGAGAACAATAGAACAGGAATTAAAACCAAAAAATTGACATTGGGTTAAAATTTTTGAAGATGAAAGTTGACTGTAGAGTAAGAAGCCAGAAGAGTTCCATAAGTGAGAGAAGAAACTGTTAACCTAGTACTAAGTTACATCTAGCAATTTGTATAGGATAACACACATATTGTGTGTGTGAAACATTGTGAAATTTTGGCAGCTAATGAAGGATCGTAGAATTTTTAATGACTATGATCCCAATCACAGTTGACCATTATTGACCAAAATATTTAAACATTTTTATTTTGAATTTAAAAAAAATCTGATATTCCTGTACCAATTTGATGCGTAGTAAATGTCTGATAGTGGAACTGTCAAATTTATGTATATGAATGCTGAATTGGATTGGGAAATCACCTGAATTCATTTTTATTATTGTTTTATTTATTTTTACTTTATTGGTGAAACACTTAGTGCTTGCGTAAATTACTAATGAATAAATAGTCTATTTCTAGTAGAAATATCAGTCAGTTATGTGCTATACTTAATACATGCTTAAGTGATCATGTATCTTTTGATACATGATTGACAAGGCAGATTTTTTCCCCGCAGTAGGTTGCCTTTTTTTTCTACGGTAGACCAGTTGCCATCCAAGGCTATAGAACCAGGTCTGTCCTGCTATTTATCTATTTATTCATACCTTCCCAAGAGTATTAGCACGAGGGTGAATATAATGGATTCAACTGGAATTCAAACTTGGCTCTCCGATTCCTCAATCCAAGCCACTATTCCTTACTCCACCATGCCTTGGGAAATCACTTGGATTAATTTTTATTATTGTCTTATTTATTTTTATTTTTTATTGGTGAAACACTTAGTGCTTGCATAAATTACTAATGAATAACTAGTCACAAAATAACCATAACTTCTAGTAGAAATATATAGAATATAAAAAATGCTAAATTGTAAATATTATGTATGCTCATTTTATGATATACATATCCCAAAAGTTAATCTTCATTATAATCATTAATCATTATATTTAATCATTCCACCCCTCTCCCTAGCAAGGCAATAAAGCCACTAATATGCAAGGGGGTTACTAAGTGTGAGAGAAAAAAGACTATTAATGGGAGAGGACAATAAAAGAATAGGAATTAAGAAGATAAAAAATAATGATTGACATTTAAGTCTTTCAAGATCAAAGTTGACTGGAAAGCAAGAAACTAGAAGAGAGTTCCACAAGTGAGAAGTGCAAGAAAAGAAACTGTTAGCATAGAACTTAGTTACATTTAGCCATTTCAACTGTAAAATGATGAGACCTTGCTGCCAATCTAGTACTGCACTTAAATTCATAAAGTCTAGGTACCAAAGAGGAAAGTTCATTAGAACAATTATCATGAAAGTATTTATAGAAAAAGCACAAGGAAGCTACATTATGCTGGTGGAAAAGTGACAGAAGCAGAGATGTCAGGTTAGTACCAATAGCATTGCAGATTCTTTGTATTTTATCAAAAATCTCTAAATACATAGAAACATCAGACCAGATATGGTAGCAGCATTTAAAGCATGGGCAAATTATAGACTTATAAATATGTAAGAGATTCTGGTGCAAAAAATTGTTTAGTGAACCAAATTTCCTAGCAGCAGATCTAGCAATTGATTCATTATAATCTTTCCACTTCATGTCAGTGGAAAACATTAGTCTGAGAAGGCACAATAAATCCCTCTCCTGGAGGGTAGCATCAGCTATGCTGATGGGAGGCAAAAAGTTTTGTTTTGGAGGAATAAAAATTAACAAACCATTACTTGCTCCAGTTGACAAGAAATTGTAAATTATTTTTAAGATCAGCTACCAATTTGTTCCATCAAACTAATCAAATTTACTATTAAGACAAGCTGAAATGTGCTGTTACCAATTTGATTACAGGAGACATCAAGATAAAGCAAAGTTCAATTACCAATTTAAAGAAATGGACATTTCTCATCATGACTTCTATGAATTTGTATCTGCTAGCTTCATTTTTGTATTAGAAACACACAGTAATTTTTTAAATGGATTTTTTTAAAACCAGCATTGTTTCTTATTACCATAAAGTTTATTTTTAGTGGGTGCATGTGTTTGAGCTGCTATCCCTGGTTCATATATACATAAAGAATAATTGAAACCAAAAATTCCAGACAAACTGTGCCAAAGCTGCCAAGGGAGGAATGGATATTACAAAGCTTACTTTAACTTAACAAGATAAAGGATCTTCAATAGTGTAAACCAGAAATGATAAAATTAATCTAAAAAAGATCAGACGCAATTCAAATTGTATACCAGTTTCATGATTAGTCACATTGAAGTTTTACCTATTAAATAATTATATGTGATTATGAGGGCTTTTGCATTTGTCAGAGGAGGTTCTGTTATAATTAAAAGATAGAACTATTGAATTGATTTAACAAAGCCTTATAACTATACATATATATATATATAAAATTTAATGAGTTTTCCAGGCCAATAAAACAGTTCTGAATTACTTATTTTTATAATCTATGCATATATACATTTGGTAAAGGAACATGGGGAAATAGTTTCTACTTTAGTTTGCAGTTTTAGTTTAACATTAAAAACAGGTTCCATAAGATGTTTAGGGATAATTAATAAAAATTACTTTATTCATGTTCAATCATCTTGTGATTTCTATTTATCTGCCTCCCCACAGAGGTAAATTTAGCCCATGATTGGGTGGCACGAATTGTCTAGACCCAGGGACCACTAGCCTCAAAGTCATAAGGAATCTGTTTTTAGTATAGGGTTTTCTACAGAGTTCTTTGGGCAAGATAAGGGCCATCCCACACCCACCAAATCGGTAGGTTGACTGTTTAACATATTTTGGTTTTGTAATTTTAATTGAACTTTAAACAATCATAAAGATTTATAGTTGTGTGTGTGTGTGTGTGTGTTGATGCAAATGTAGAAAGGTTATTAAGGAACCTGTGGCTATATAAATGCAGGTCTCTAAATAAAATTTCTACATTTGCATTGGTAAGTTTTTTAACATGTTGGCATAAAAGGTTTTCCCTATTCATTTCTTTACACACACAATGCTAGTGAGTACTTTACTTTAACTCTGGAATTGTACACATATACACAATATTATTTCAGTCAGATAAAATGTTTTAATTTAATGTCATCTTGTAGAGAATCAAGAGAATTGATAAAATAAAAATAGATTGGTAAATTTAAAAATCTATTTTTCAGAATTTTCAATCCCCTATTCCTTTATCTTAGATGAATCAGAAACCAACTGTAAAAGGAATGTTACTCATTGAAAACTCTTTTATATATATATATATATATATATATATATATATATATATATATATGTGTGTGTTGGTTGATAAAACAAAGGCAAAAGAATGGGTGTCAATGTGATCAGTACGAAAAACATTTATTAAATAAAGGTTTTAAGTTCAGAATTTTTGAATACACCTTTGTCCTTCATCAGTGGCGTGAGAAATAAACAGAGAAATTGGGAAGACTCACCAACAGTTATTCTTGTGGTTGGTGCGAATCCTCGTGTAGCTGATATTATTAGCAAAAATCCGATCTCTGTCTGAATCCTCACTGTGCAAGACCTCTTATGAAAATAAACTTAAATTCAAAACTTGGATCAGTGTGAATGTGTTAGGCCGTTTTGTCCTTATTGGTGTGGATAGTAGGGAAGTGAGATTTTGAACATAGAAGAAGAGGGTCATAGGGGGTAGGGAAGATGTTCTCTGTGTGTGGTCAGTGCCAAAGACTGTCCAAGATATTTGGCAAGACAGGAAAAGAGTGGAAAAAAGGTAATAAAAATAAAATGAAAGGAAAAAAAAAAAAAGTGTGTGGGGGGGGGAACAAATAAAGGGATAAAACATCTTGTTAAAAAAATTTTTGGAAAATCATTGTCAGATAAGGGGTGGGGGGCGCAGAAAAATAAATAATAATAATAATAATACAGGAAAAAAAAAAGTGGGGGAAAAGCACATACAAATATAGATGCGTTGTGTACATAAGTGCACCTAACAGTGTGTAAATATACACTAGCTACCACTTGTGAATCTCAACTTACATAAAGATATGAATACCCAATATTAGATTAATATGCATCTGCACCAATTTTCCTCACTCTCCACATAATCTCGTATGTAAAGGAACTATAATTGTAGAACTGAAGATGGTATAGAAGAGGGTGATTGGGAAGTAATCCTCAGTGTACATAGAAATACTTCCTTTACTGAAAAGTGTGAAATGGAGAAAATCATAGGTGTCAAAGCAGAAGAATGTAGTAGGAGGGAGATGGCTGTTAAAATTTGGATTTAAAATGTGGGTGGGAGTGCCTACTCATTCAAGGAGTTTGTGTTGCTGGTAATGGGTTTCCTTGTGGAAATTTTACTCTCTGAGTAAATCCAAATCTCTGTTTAGTCCTTTTATGTTAGAATTTACTTTTAGGATATACTTCAACTCTGATCTGCATCTATCCTCTTGGCTGCCAAACCCAGACACTAAAAGCACACTCCCGATGACATCGATGCTGTGACCAGGTTGGTTGAAGTGTACGGATACCGAGAAATTGTCCCTGATGCTCTTGTGTCTATTGAACCAGAACTCTGTTCCAGTTTCTCCCACATAATTCCCTCTCTTGTATTTGTGGCAGAAGAGTAGATACATGAGATTGGAGCTGTCACAGCTTAGTCAGTGGTCTGAATATTACTAGATGCACACACCATTTAGTACAGTATCTGACCACTCTGTTTAGCACCACTATGTATGTAGTAGCATAGGCCCTGTGTGAAGAAGTGAAGGCAACATGATATAAGCCTTAGTGCACATCACTGTGGTGACCTCCATGGAGGAATGTGCAGAACCACTTGTCATTTCTCTTGTTCACCTGACCTATTTCAAAATGCTGTCTATCTTTGGTTTGCTGTGATTGGCAGCTTGTCATTAATAGGATACCTCTTCATTTCCTAAGCCAGATATCAAAAGAAAAATGATAATGTTTAAATTTAGCATATACCATGAAATGTGTGTTGTCTTGCACTTACGGTTCTCTAAATATCTACCCTCAAATACCTGATGCACTTTTACATGTGCATGTATGGCAGAGTGGTTAGAGAGTTAGCATTCTGACCATGAGACCTGAATTTGAATCTTGCCATGATTAGCTGACTTCTTATAATAATATCTGCCTGGGGAGATCGTCTTAGCCTGCATCACTGCCTGAAAGTCATACCCTACATGGACCCAAGCATTGTGAATTGAATAGATGGAACTGTTTGGAAGCCATCAATGGTTAAGCAAGCACAGTCATAAGTCACCATAGTTGAAGATTTGAGCAAAGTGGCCTTGTCCTGGCAGTTTGGTTGCTCATTTCTGAGTTTACCTGTCATTGCATGTGCACATGAGTATATATATATACACACACACACACAAAAGTAATGCTGTTTAGTTACAAAACTATTCTTTCTAATATTAACAATTGTTGGTTGCTCTTCCTTTTTGAGTTGACAGCAAGTGGTGATAAAGTATCAATGGGTGCAATGTCTTTCACAGAGAAGAACTCAATGATACAGCTCTGCATTATACATACACTCATGTCAAATGCCATTTTGCCAAACTGCTTATTGTATCAAGGGCAAAAAATTACAAGTTATTGGCAAGATTCAAACTCTGTTATATCACCAGCATCCACCTCTGACATTTTGAACCAATAGTAAAAATATAAAGCATTTCTTTGTGTGTATTTATGTGTATAGAGGGTGATCCAAAATTTACTTTACCATAATATTTTATAATTATTTTATATTTTAGCTCAAATATAGTGACTTTTCAGTTTTTTATATGTATTTTAGTTTCATTTTTTTTAATTTATGCATTTTAGTTAGTTTTACTTAACTTTATTTTATACTACTATGGTAAAGCAACTTTTGGGTCACCCTGTGTGTGTGTAATAACAAATATTATATTCAAAAATTCAAAATTTCTCAGGTCTGACAAAGGGATTGCAAACAAATTGACATTTGTCAGGTTTTTGGAAATCAATGAAGATGGGAACTTTTCATCACCTTCCTGTGTGTGTGCGCAGTGCATATAGTTTACAATTTTTTGAGTATATAAAGGTGTGTGCAAGTCTGTTTTCAGTTAATGTATCTTTCTTCATATTAGTAATTTCTATTGAGTTTACAAGAGAAAACGTACAAGCATATTGACTTAAAGAATCTGCCATGTAATTTTCTTTGTTGGTGAGTCATTTGAACTCTTGCCACTTCATTTATCTCTTTGGGGAAAGGAAGTTGTTTGGCAGCAATGTGTATAGACAAATTTCTTTTAGTTAACTGACTACAACCTGTTGCAAAGTAGATTTGTTTTAGGTGGGTCGCTTTGAATGTACTCAAGCAATCTGATTGTCTGAAAAAAAAATTAATGCCTATTATGTCAGCAAATTTTTAATCTTATTTTAGTTTTTATTTTTGCCTATTTTTCATGGAACCTGTAGTTTTTATAATATACACATACACACAAAAGAAGCTCTTTTAAAATTATTTAAAATAGAGCACTCTTATATGCATAAGGAATATATGATAGTGTGTATGAGAGAGATACATAAACATATTCTCTTTAGATTTTTTTTCTTTTAAAAATAAAATAACTTTTGGCAATTTTTAATTATTTGGTGTCAATAATATGTGAATTAAAAACCTGGAAATAACCTTTTCTTGGTATTGGGTAAAAACAATACAGAAGTTAAACTATTCATGTCTTTAATGTATTGTTCAACTGTCAATATAAAAACCTTAAGTATCATTTTTGTGGCTGGGAGTGGGTATAAGTGAAACTATGCATTAACACTTGACTATTAAAGAAACTAAAAAAATTTGGTCTGTCTCCCAAGTTGGAAGACAAATCACACTGGTAGTGACTTCTCTTTTTATCAGTCTTACCAAATATTATGAACTAATGACAACACCTAATAAAAGATTTGTGGCTTGTTTTAACATCTTTGATCAGTTTATTCTGTAATTGTAGTTGTGTCAACACTCCTCTTTTCCTGTTTGTTTCCGTTAAGATAAAAGCTGGTTACTGCTTTTGTTGCTCTGTGAAACCAGCATTAAAGTTTTCTTTCTTGGCTTCCAAGGGAAAAAAATATTTAGGTTGATGGTTCTCCCATCTTTGTTGGATTAGGAATGTTAGAAGAAAAGATACAGTATGGAAGTGAGGATGAATTCTTTTTCTTGGGAGGATGAGAAGACAATGGGTGATTATTTTGTTCTGTATTTTAATTATAGGACATAAGACATATGGTTGTTAGTAAGAGTAGCAACCCAATATGTGAGCTATGAATTGAAAGCAAACAAAAATCAGGCAAGTAGAGAAGTTTAAATATCTGGGAAGTGTTTTATCAGATGATAGAAAAAATGATGCCAAAATAAAATCTGAAGATGCATTGGAGTAGCAAAAAAATAACTTCCAAAAGCTAAACTATATATTAAAAAAACCAAAAAAAAACCAGTATATTTTTGTGCAATTTTTGTTAGTACAATAACATCAAAATATTCTTTCTTGGGGAATAAAGCTATTTCTTGTTCATTTAGGCTATGGTTTCTAAGTAACATTTAAATTGAGCCCCTCTTCCTGCAAAAAAAAAAAAAGAGTGTCTGTCCAAGAGAGATAAGTTCAGATCTCTTTCCCTTTTTCTCTTAGAAAATAAGCAATGAAGAATCTTTTGATTTGTGCACTTCTCCATCATTAATACTTTCATAATAATTGTAAAGATTAATAATTAACATTTTCAAATTATGTAAATTCTATAAATAAGAAGTGTGACATTTATATGAGTAGCAATAACTTATAGGAAAGAAATAGTTTCTATATTTATTATACAGTGTGCTATAGATAAATTGTTGTCTAAATTACACAAAATTAAAATAACACTGATATCTCATTTTAGCAGATATATTTACCAAAATTACACATATATTTACCAAAATTACACATATCTTATGATGCTAAAGAGTAAATTTATTCAATAAAATCACCATTAGCTTCAACCACCTCCTCCAGATGACATCAGAATCTCCTACAACTCTTCTGGACAGTCTTTTTGTTTAAATGGTGAATGCTGCCATAGTCCTTGCCTTCAGTTCATTTTAGGTGTTACAAGGAGTTTTTTTTTTTGTTTCTTGCTCAATTGTGCTCCACACATAATAATCAATGGGGTTGCAGTCTGGGGAGTTAGGTGAGTAGATGTAAGGGGTGATGTTGTTACAGAAGTTGTCTGGCATCCATGACTGAGTTCTCTTGCTTGCATGGTATTGTGCAGAGTCCTGTTGCTAGATATAAGGTTTTCCAGCAGCCACCCTCTTGACCCAGGTCAGCACTACCTCCTCAAGGTACTTGATGTAAGCCTGTGTTGAGTCTAGAGCCTTGTGGGAAGATAAATGGAGGCATAACATCACCACAAGTGATCACCCCAAACACTTTTGTAATCACTATTAGACTTATCCAACTTTTTTCAAATGCTCTGCACTGTCCTCAGATTGCCACCCAAACACTTTGAAATATTTGTATTGGAGTTTCTGGCCAAATGCCAAGCAGTACAGCATGCCATTTCCAAATTTCTGGCAGATTAAATTTCATCATGGTAGTCTTTTTCTCATAGATGGTGCCCAACTGACCCTACTATACTGTGCAGTTGACAAAAACAAACAATGCACATGTGCAAAATTAAAAAAATATAAAATGATGACAATTTACCCATCGCACCCTGTATATGTCAGCATTAGCTGAGTTTAGTCTTATATATTAGATTGAGTCAAAAATACTTTGCACTTTATTTTCTGAATAATAATAGTTGATAAACTAAATTAAATGTTACCGAATTATATATTCACCATTATTTGCAATGACTGTTTCCATATTGAGCAAATTTCCACAGGTTTTGATGTGATCAAATTTTCAATTTGTGATTTTTTTATAATCATTTCACCCCAAGCAAGGTGATAAATGCCACTAAGATGCAAGGGGTTACTGGGAGTGAAAGAGAATAAGACTTTAAAAGAAACTGGAAACCCAATCCTAAAGCAAAGGATAAACCTGTTCAATAGATGGGAAAGGAGTGATAGGCAAAACTACTTACTCCTATTGAAATAAAAAAATAAATAAACTAGAGAAAGTTTACCTCATTAAAGAATTTTGCAGTGATTGGGAGGTGGGGAAGTAATAAATTTTTGTGCAAGGTCTGGTGAATATGGTGGGTGGAGTAGAACAGACAAACTGAGTTCCAAAATGTTTTTCCTGTGTTACTCTTGCTGCATGTCATCATGAAGGATAGCATACTTCTCTCTGTTGATGAGCACAGCATTTTTTGACAAATCTTTCATGGACATATTGCAACTGCTGGCTGTAAAAATGTGCATTTAAAGTTTCATTGTGTTTTTAGAACTCTAAATGAATAATATTCTGACAATCCCAACACATGCAAAACATTACCTTTCTTCCATAGAGCTCTGTTTTCAGGGTTGGTTGTGGAGATGTATCCTTGTCAGTCCGCTGCCTTTTGATTGCACATTGTAACCCATTTTTCATCATCTATTATAATGTATTTAAGGAATGGTCAGTTAGAATGGCTTATTTGTCATTACAATTGTTTCTACCAAAAAGTAATTACTTATAACTCAACCTAATAAAGAGAGGGAGAGATATGTAATTATTATTATTTATTTATTTATTTTTTTTTTTTCTGCACTTTATTTTATCCATAGTAGAGCAAAATAATTTTTTCCAATTTAGCACTGGCTGTTTGGGGGATCATACATTTAAAGCCCTAGTACAGTTATATCAGACATAATTTGAAGCATTATCTTGTGGTTTTCAATCTTTCAATAATGCCTGTTTGTTAAATGATCACGATATTAAAAGAAAAAAAAAATACACTGATTACATTTCCTGCCAAGAGGTAAGACCTACACCAAAAGTTCATGTTCACAGACTCTTATGTAATATATTTACCTACCCCAGAACAAAGTAAATGTTTAGATTCAAATAAGAATATCCAATATTATCCCAAAATTAGCTGTACTGATGGTGGGTGCTGAGAATATGTTGATTACATCCCCTGCAGAGAAAGACCACCTCCTTATGGCCACCTACCAAGTAAATGTTTAGACTCAAATATAAAATGACTGATATTTACTATCTTTAAATCAAGTAAAGGCTTATAGACTAAAAATAAAAATAACCCAACCAGTCTTTGTCAAAATATTGCCAAAATTAACAAAATAAAAGAAATATAAGATTTGTTTGTGCATTCATTCATCAAAGTTTATATTTTAGAATAGTTTGAGATTTTGATGAATTACCAATGTACTGTGGTCATAAACTAATTTGTATGGATGTACAAGGTAAAATTAAATTCAGCTCTGTATATTTTTGCAAGGAGTTATATAATATTTTTTCTGTTTGATTAACATTCATCATTAAGTGTATTGACAAAGAAAGTTTTTTTTGTTGTCTAAAATAGATTCATTTTTTTTTTTTATCATTAGGTTATGGACATTAAATTTTTTGAATAAATTAATGTTTAGCCATGCTGTAAAATAAAAGCATATATAAAATTGATATTTTATTAATTCCTCACTGTTATTATATTTTTACATGTAAGACTGTAAATAATTTTTCCTATTGTTATTGTAGTAGTAGTAGTACCACCACCACCATGTTCTTTCCCAGTCTCTATTCCCCTCTTGAATATGTAAACATTTCCAAACAGTCCACCATTGTCATATCAAAGTGCAAGTAGATAAATCTAAAAGTAATAAAAATCTTTGAGTTATGTCCCTTTAAGCAAAAAGTTATAGATAACATACTAAGTTGTTATAAATTATTTCCATTTTTGTTTATCAACTTTATTCTTCAAAATATTAAATTTGGTTCCCAAAAAACACAACCTAATACATGTAGTATATTATATGGTAAAATATACTAAATGTTGTGCTTAATTTTTTGTTTTGTTCTCTTATCTTCATTGTATATGTGTTAGTTTAAATGAAGAAATTGTCTGAAAACCACTCGCCTATACAGACACACAAAATGATATGAATCAAGGGACTGTACTGTGATACAGTTCTAATTGACCAAGTTACCTATTTACAGTTAATGCTTCTGCTTAGTAGATTCCTAGGATTGTAAAACTAGAGTAATTTTAATGATGTATGTAAATTAAAATTTACTTTGTTTGGGGTGTTGTCATAATAAAAATAATGTAATTGAAAATAGGGATGCAAACTGCTTACATTGGTTTCCTCATGTCTTTTAATCTGCATTCTTATATACAATGTTGTCAGAAAATTTTAAGAATGTAAGTGTGATTCATTTTGGTAAATAAAATATTTTTTTTTGTTTTCTTTCAGTGCATGTATCAAATGAGGCTTATTTGGCTGAGAACCTCGAGAGGTTAAGCAAGAATGCCTATAACAAGGATCAGGAGGAGGAGATCGGTGAGTATTTATTACAGATATTGATTTGCAAAAGGTACAGACAGCTGAAATCAATTAAAGGAGTTTAAAACTTTCAAATAGTGTTGTTGTTTTTGCATATATATAAAATATTGAAGGCTTTTAAACCAACTTGTTCAAAAGTTCAGTATACACAGTAAAAAGATATGTAAGATGGTTTTTTGTTTAAGAAGTATACACCTTCTTTTTCAGGATGTGTTTATAGTGATTTTTTGTTTTCTATGCAAATGAATCCTTTTTTTTTTTTTTTTTTAAATAAAAGAATTGCTTTACATTATTTTAAGAACACTGGCAATGCTGTCAACAGTATGACCAAGGAAAAGGTTAATATGTAATAGATTGAAAAAAAAGAAAGAAAACTTATGCTGTAATCCAAATCTAAAATTTATAAGACTTTTTTTTTTTCTTCTGAGATTTTTTTTTTTTTTTCTTTTTCATCTTTTGAGTAATTGATTTAATTTAGATTTCACAAAGACTTATTGGTTGGCATCTAAGTAATTTAAAAAAAAATGATTTTTATATATGTGGTAATTACTAAGGAAATTAATAAGTAAGTATTGGTAACTACACAAGTATATATTTCTTTTTACTTTAAACATCATCTTCACCTTTGAATTGATATTCCTGTATGTCGACTAAATGTGACATTTAAAGTAATGTCTGATTATGAATAAAATCCAAAAATTTCTTAGAAATTGCTACTCACACACACCACCAAACAAGTTTGATTAAAAAGAATTCACAAGGTCTTTTTATCAATTCTCAAATAATGTGTTGTGTAATGAAAATTGGAAAAATACAAGGAACAATTAAACAGACAGACCTTGTCAGTTCTTTTTGATCAAACTTGCTTAGATAAATACTTGCTGCCTAAATATACCTTATTTTCACACACACACACACACACACACAAAAAAAAAAATGACTAAAGAAGTGGCTGAAAGCACATGGGACAAATAAAAAATTATAGAAAATTTTGTACTTCCCTATTCCCAGCAACAAAGGAGGCGTGGAGGAGTAATGGATAGTGGCTCAGATTGAGGAATCAGAGAGCAGTGTTTGAATTCCTCTCAGATCCATTACATTCACTTACATGCTAATACCCTTGGGAAAGCTATGAATCCTCTTCTTCTCCCTCCAGTTATGGGTAAATTGCAGGACAGACTGGGTTCTATAACCTTGGGTGGCAACTACTCTAGGAGAAGGTAACTCTGAATTCAAAATTGTCCTGGAGAGGTTTGGGTTTTGTCAGACTATCTTGCCTAAGAAACACCCCTTCTACTGCATCTGCAGTATATGTGGTGCCCCTATGACCCTGATGGATTTGCATGTAATCAGAACTCCCAACAAATGAAAAAAAAAAAAAAAAAAATGTAAGAATGCTGGAAAAACTAAATAAAAAAAAATAATTAAATTTTCCTTGTCTATCATATTTAATGAATGATGTTTAAAAGAAAGGTTGCTGCCTCTCTCTCTCTGTCTACATATATATATATATATATATATATATATAATAAAATTATTGGTAATCTGTATATAGATCTATTGAGAGCTCTATGTTAAAGACAGAGAAAAAATTATTACATAATGAAAAAAAAAAAACACTAAAAACCATAGGTGATATTTATTTCATTGAAGTCGATAAAAAACAGCTTCAAAGCTTCAGACCTATAAATCAAATATTTGGTTTATAGGTCTGAAGATTTGAAGCCGTTTTTTATTGACCTCAATGAAATAAATATCACCTATGAGTTGTTTTTTTATTTATATTTTTACTTTTTTTTTTTTTTTATTTTTATTTTAAATGCGTTTTTGAAGGAAAATTATTACAAACAAAATATTACCAGCAATACTTTTTGAAAAAAATATTATCAGCTATACATTTTGAAAAAAATAAAAATAAATATTGCCAACTATACATATTTTGAAAAATATTACCAGCAATACATTTTTGAATAAAATATTACCTGCAATAGATTTTTGAAGGAAAAATACCAGCAATACATTGGTTTTAAAAATTTTGTCAGCATTAAATAACCCATTGAGGTTGATATGTTGTAAATCAAACCAAATCAATGTTTTGCCAACCATAAATAATATAATAAATAATCTAATAAATAAATAAATTATTTTTGTTAATTTTCAAGGACAAAGAAAATGTATAAATTCAATTTCATGTATAATTCAATTTTAAAGTAAACATTGCCAAAGAGTGAAGATAAAAAAAATGGTGTCATGGGTGACACTACATCTTATGGTGGGCACATTACTCCATCTTTGCCAAAATCTGATATAGTGTATAAGAAACTATTTGAGTTATATTATTTATTCCTTTGAATTTCAAGAAAAACTCTTGAGCTGAATTTTTGTACTTTTCCTCTTAAGTCAGATGTTTAAGTGAGAATTGCAAAATTCATCTAGTCACAAATATCTGAAATAATCAATCTAGTGTTTTATAAAATCTTTTGAATCCATACTTTAATCATATAACATAAATCATATGTGTGCTTTTGCATAGATTTCCTCTTCCTAGACAAATGTAGTACATTTACAACATGTGTGGATCTGTATTGTTAAATAACTGATCTCAGCTGTAGGTTGAACTCTGAGCAAGTGTATCTTAATTGATTAAGTAACTAAAATTGTTATCCTCTGGGCTGTGCTTCTTACTCTTTGTAATAGAAAATAAATGTTGAGAGAAACAATTGAGGTTTGTAAAAATGTTTAGTTGATTTTTGTTTGACAGGTGTTCCTTGTATTATACACACAAGGAATGTCTGAAAAGTAAAGTATAAAGATTTATTAATCTATCATGTTTATTGCTATACAAATGAAACATTTTGCATATGCTGCCAACATTACTATACTACATTTTCATGTTATCACCATCTCTTTTACCACTCATACAACTTCCTTCATTAACCCTTCATTGAGTAGCTCTTGTATAGGGGGAACATTAGTAAAAAAAAAAAAATTATCCCATCATTGCATGAGTACATGTTAAGGAGTCACCCTTGCAACTCTGTGCCAGCAGAATCAGTGTGAAACCACTTTCCAGATAAATATAATTTTAGGGATTAAAACAGATAATAATCTAAAGGTTTCAAGTCATAAACATTGCTGGAACAAACTTTAAGGTTGTCTGAGGTATTCTGCAGCAGGTTTCTGTAGAATAATTGGCCATGGTTAAGTGTAATTGACAAAGTCCTAAATAAACAAGAAAAGGAAGAAAAAGAGCAGGGCAAAATAATACTAAGTATTAATTATATTTATTTATATATATATATATATATATATATATATAATAGGAAAGAACAGTGATATTTATAATTCAGAGTTGAAAAAAAAAAGGTTAAAAAAAAAAAAAACAGTGCTCAATATGATTTGTAGAGCTTTTTTTAAAAAAAAAATAATTATATAAAATGCAAGTCAAAATAGGCAAAACAAATTGCTAGTAATAAAGCAGAAAGTTCACAAAGTAAGAATTGTGTTCACATATAAAAGGGATATAGTCAAGTGGTTATAGCATTCTGACAAGGCAAGAAAGAACAAAAATGTGGAGGATGGGATTGAGAATTGGACATTTTTATTGGTTATAAAGAAATAACATCATGCAATTGAAGGATTATCTATATATTTGGGAGGGGATGTTCTTAGCAGTCATTCCTATCAGATTGTAATCAACATGGTCACTTTAGGTGAACAGCTTCCTTCAGCCTGTCCAGTGTTTCACAGTATCTGACTGCATTAACTGTCAGGCTACAATATATAATTTAAACAAGCACACAAAAACATATAACACCTACAAGCTATATATCTATAAAGCATATGATTATCCTGAAAGTATAAAATTATTTAAAAAATATCTCTAGTTGAAAGCATAATATTGCATTGAAAATATTTAGATTTTGGCATTAAATAATGCGTAGCGGTTGATATGCCACTAAACAAAAACCACCAAACCAAATAAGCAAGAACACTTTTTGTATCCTAGGACATGGTTACCATCAATTCTTTTCTGACTGCTGAACTTTGAATTTTTATGGTGTTGGTGATGATGGATGTTTCCAAGTCATGGAATAAATTTTTGTCTCTATAGTAACATGACCTCATCACAGATGATCATTTAGTTCAGAATGTCCCCATCAATTCCATTATTGTTCTAAAAACTGAAAAGAAATATCCATGCACAAGAACTTGTGTTCTTCAGCCAATTGCTTTGGGACTCAACAAGATGGTATTTCCAATGTACTAATTTCTTGTTAAAGATTTTGTGTGCCACTTACGTCAAAAGCTACAGCCCAGGCTTCACCGTTTTTATCTAGAGCATGATAGGCTCCTTCGGCAATTATTGTCACTACACTAGTAGTTGACCTGGAGAAATGAAAGCCATATTGCTTGTCTGAGAAAAGACCCTGTGATTAGAGATGAACTAATTGAGCATTAACTAGGAATGCTAGGAGTTTCCCAAAAAGAGGTAAAAGGCTAATAGGCCAAAAGTTGAATGAACCAGATGGTTCACCAGAGTTTTTAAAAACTGGAACAATAGATGATGACTTCCAGCAGGCAGGAAGCAGCAAAGCATTTATTATAGAGAGTTTAGAGAGAACAGGAGCCAGTTCGGGAGCACATTTCTTAATGATTATTACAGGCATACCATTGAGTCAACATGCTTTGTAGGGATCAAGGTTAGAGATGATAGAAACTATTGAAGGGGTTATATGCATATCACTCAACAGAGAATCAGTTCTAAGTGGGAAGCTTGGCAGGGATACTCCTGATAAGTCAAGAGTAGCGTTTGGGGAGAATTTACGGGCAAAACATTCAGCTTTACAGTGAGTGAGATATATATATATATATATATATATATAATTATAATATATGGCACATATAGTGCTGGTGTTAATAAGACAGTGTTTGGTGTAATACAACAGCGCTATTAATCCCAGTATAATATATATCTATGCCAACATTACAATAGCCAGATGTAATTTTTAAAATATAAATTACGTAATGGCCTGTCTATACTCAGCATTTGAAAATTGCATTGTGTATGAAACTTTGAGTTGTGCTATCGGTGAGGGATAATATATATTTATATCGCTCACTGTTTGATATATGCTCTCTATCCTCTCTTGTTTTTCCTTTTTTAGAAACTGAATTCAAAGTATTTTTTATACAGAAAGTATTTGCTTAGAGCTATATATTATGCTCTTGTTTTTTAAATTTTTTTAAGCTTTGATTTTCATTTTTAAAGCTTTGTTAAAGTCATATACATTTTTATACCAATAATAAATATGCCTTACTAGAGACCAATGCATATTTATTTATTAGTACTATAAATTTTATGTCTGTTATTTTATAACATTTACTGTTTTATTACCCTCAGCAATCTTTTTGAAGTATATATTTACAATCCTCTCCCTTCTTCTAACTGGATCAATAGCGGAGATAGAGGAGGATCATAACCTATATAATTATTTCAATGTGTATACAATTATTACAACAAATTTCTTTCCCCAAAGGTCTCTTTCCAATTGATCAGACAGTCAAGCTGGCTGGAATTGCTTAAGGAACACACACCCCAGGTGACAAACAGAAACACAGATGCAGAGTTAACAATTAAATTTATTGCCGTAACATACAATTGGAAAACAATATGAAAGATACAACAAAAACAATGTCAAAAAGAAATGTGGGATGTAATAACAGGAGAGGGAATTTATACTCTCAGAAAGGTAATTAGCTGATTAATAGGAAATCTTAGGTCAGGCCTGCATGCAAATATAAAACCTGACAAAATACACTGAGAAAAGTATAATGATGTAAGAGAAACAATGATTTATCTGATTGTTATCAAAGTTCCTTTTCTTTTTGTCTTCTTTTAGCTTAATGTCTCTTATGTGTGTTTCTTCTTTTCTTTTTATATTTCTTTTAAATCTTTTTTTCTTTCTCTTTTCATTTCTTTTGATGTCTTTTTCTCGTTTCTGGTCTAGGGGTTTGAGTGACAAATCAATTGAAGCTGTCGTTTCATAGCTCTCAGGATAACATGTATCTTTCTTCTGGTTTCAATACAATCTTTTTTGGGTTAAATTTTGTTAAAGCTGTATGAGCTTTGAAATTATCTTAGATTTCTATTCCTTTTACATATTCAATTTGATAACTGGCTGTCATCTTCCTGCCAAACAATCCATTCTGTGTAAATACCAAAGAAAGGTTATTTCACATACGCAAATTTATAGCTGATTATTGCATTTTATTGCAAACTCCATTTGCTTGGTTTAGCTACCTAAGCTGGATTAACTTTGTGCTGTTTGTTTTTTCACGCCTTGTTTTCATCATGTGGTCCTTGATTTCCAAATATGGACCTTTTTCTTGTGTGGGCAAAAAGAGGTCACTGACCTTTCTCTCTTCTGCAAGGTTTCAGAGAGTTCAAGGCTGTTTCACTGTATGGGTTTCATCTGGTTAAATCACATCATCAACATGGGATCAAAAGAGAAAGGAAAATGTACAATCTTTGGTCAAATGCATGCCAGTTTGTCTGAAATTTGTTTTTAATTTTATTCCTTTTTTTTGTCTATTGATACACTTTCTAAGAGTACTGGCTTTTTATTTAAAATGCTTCTAAAATATATGCATGGATACAGATTTAGAAGGAACTTAGATGAGGGCCTGTAACATATATATATATATATATATATATATATATATATATATAGTTGGATTGATGTGAAACTCACATCAATCATTTTTGTAGGTGTTAAAAATCAACTGAATGTTTATTTCAACATTGCAGCATTTTAATTTTTTTAAGAACTTTATTTTTGTTTAAAAACTAGAAGCACAAAAGATCTAAGTGAGTTTTCCCATTTTATTTATATGCATATAAATTAGAATTTCTGAACAGAATTACAAATAATGCTCATACATTTATCATCCCTTTTTTAGAATGGAGTCCTGTTCATAATATAAATACAGTCAAAAATTGTGCTTATATCTTTGATACTCACATTTTTGTTTTAATTTTCTGATGTTTTAAAACTCTTCTTTTTAAAACATTTTCCAGGGGAATTTTTTTTATTTTTTGTTTTTTTGGAAAGCACATGCACAAGCATTAGGAGATAATTATTATCTTAAATGAAGAATAAAGATGTATATACTTTTATTAATTCATATAATTTTTTTTTTTTTGTCCTTTTAAAAGTGTATATATCTATATATTCTTTATTTAAAAATGTTTTTGTTAAAGAAAAAAAAATCTTTTTATACACAGAACCACTAAGTTCAGATAATTCTATAAAAAGCCAGGGATCAATTTTGCACTGTATCAATATTATGAATACAACCTCCCCCACCTTTTTAAAATTAGAAAAAAAAATCAATATCTTTTTGATTTTTACAAACATTATGCTTTGAAGAATGTCTAATGAATGCTAATCTATAAAAATTATTTCTCAAAAACTTTTCTGTATTTTTTATGAGTAACACTGCTTACAAGTTTAATCTGAAATTGTCATGTATTAATGTCCCCAATAATGATTCCTAAAATTAGTTGGTTGATGGATATTTGTTTGTGGCAGAAATATATTTTATATAAGAAAAGGTAAACATTCACAATCAGGTAGATGAAAATGAGTGTCTGATCTGATAAAATAACTCCCTTGTTTGTTAATAATTGAAATACGTAGATGCTGTTTACACAAAGTAATTAAGAACAATAAAAGAAAAAGCTATTTTCCTTAACAACTGATATTTTTATTTTCACTTTAATATACTATTTGCATTATTGTACACTGGTAATGATTTTGATCAATTTAGCCTCAGGAATACAAGTCTGTTTACATGAGTGTATTATATTCTTTATGATGTATGGATTTAAACGAGGAAAAAGTCGAATAACCTTGAGGATGAACGTGTGTGTGTGTTTATGAAATGGTGCTGAAAAGTTCTCAGACTAAGAACCAATTATAAAAAAAAAAAAAAATAAATCTGGTGCTTGGTCAGATTATGGGAAGTGGGTTAAGTCAAGAACATTTCAGTACCTCCTCTCATATAAGTATTTGCTCTCTATGCATAATATTCATTAAGTGTATTTTTGTTTGGAACCAAGCCAAATAGAGAGAAATGAAATAGGAAGACTGTTTCAACTACAGAGAATCTGTTTCCCTGAAAATCAGCTTTCAAAATCCTAACTTTTAGCTCTATATGAACACTTAACCTGTTGATGCTTATGACAAGTATCCAGGTAACATACATATGGAGCGTGGAAAAGTTCTTTGCCTGACCTACTTCTCAAAATCAAACATCAGATTTTTTTCTTTTACTTTTTTCAAGATTACTTGCTCAGGTTAAGAACGTTTCAACACCTGTGTATATGTGTGACAAAGCAGATACCACATTACAAAACTGCAACTATACTTGTACTGTCAAGTCTTTTTTTGGTGATGATTCTTGGGTCTAACAGTTTTATTGCTGAAATATTATCAATTTTAACACAGTGTTCACTATCAGACTTTGTCATTTAAAAGACTCAGTTTTGTGGCTCGAGATGTGCTTGTCACATTCAACTGGGTGTTATTGCATAATACCTAACTACTCTCATTTTCTGAGCACACCCGTTTGAAAGGGCAGTTAGCTAATCTCTATCACAGACACCTGCTCAAGTACATTTGTGTTTGTTCAACACCCATAGAGCCCACCTGTGGTTTATACTGCAACTCTGCTGAGTAGACTTTATAGTTTCTATGAGAGAGTGCATAATTTGTCATGATTTGCAGTTTGAACAATGCTAGTCTGCTCAATCCCTTGGGCACGATTGACTTGTGACTTTGTGCAAGCACAATCAATGATGGCTTCTAAACTATTCCACCTACCCAATTTAATTTGCAAGGCTTGGGTTAACCTGTTGTGTGATTTTTAGGCAATTTCCAAATGTGCTGTACATTAGGATTGCCTCCACAGACCAATAACATCAAGAAGTTACCTTCTTGATAAATCCATGGTGAAATTTGAACCTGGATCTCATATTCAAAAAGTGTATGCTCTAACAACTTGCCTATACACCCAGTCACGGCATATATATATATATATATACACACACACACACACACACACACACACACACACACAAAATCATGCCCCCTCACCCCCCCAAAAAAAAACAACAACAAAAACAAAACATGCCTTTAGATTATCAATTAACTTTTTGTTTCTTATGCCAAATGATATTAAACTTCATTTATCATTATGAAGGGATGCTGAAAAGTTATCTTCACCCAGAAGCTTTTCCAAAATTTTTTTGTTTGATCATTTGTTCAGATTTTGGGAAATGGGTTGGACTGAAAACTTTTAAGCACTCCTTTATACATACAAAACATCAATGTAATAATTTTAAGGAAGGAATTATTTTGCCTGATGGAATTGGTGTATCAGTGTTTATGATAATTTACAGGAAGCTATTTTATTTATTATTTTATCCATTTTTGTACATTTTTTTTCTTATTAATCTGGTTTTTATTACTTCAGCAAATTAAGAATGAATCAAAAAGTATGTAGCCTGATACAGTTATTAGCTAAATCTTTGTGAAATATTCACTTTCTTGTTTTTAAATGTTCATCCAATAGGCCTAATAGCCACACAAGGTAGAGGGTTACTGAATGAGGTTGTTGCATGGACATAAAAGGGTGAAGTTCAGATTATGAGAATATGTAGGATAACTAACAGTTGATATTAAACTTGAAAAGGTTAAGATTGTA
Source organism: Acanthosepion pharaonis (assembly GCA_903632075.3). Lineage (NCBI taxonomy): Eukaryota > Metazoa > Mollusca > Cephalopoda > Sepiida > Sepiidae > Acanthosepion > Acanthosepion pharaonis. Next base: position 2,314,132 of record CAHIKZ030002101.1, on the reverse strand, counting down.
TCAATCAGGGAAGCATCCTCTCAGGAGTATGTTACACAAAATAGTGCTTCTTGGGAAGGAGTTGTCTGAGTAGAGCTTCTTCACCAATGGAACATAGAAGGATGATTTTGTACATGTCATGTCATAGCTGTAAAGGTCTGAAATAGTGGAATTAAGAATGTGGTTTGTTTGAACTTTTGTCATGGAAATGTAATAGAGTAGAGATAAGTTTGTGACATTTGGTCTGTGGAGAAAGAGGCTGTAGGGTTGAAAATAATTCATCGCTTACAAGGTAGTGTAAATGCTTTTGAATTCTGTCTAGCCTGGAAAGTGAATGTATAATACTAGATCTGTATGATTGAGGGAGATGTGTTGGACAGTTAAAAAGATTATGTTGAAAAATAAATTATTTGATGTATAAAATACACATTTACACTATTTACATTGTTCAGACTATTGTCCTCATCTTCATTGCCACATTCATGATGTTTTGGCCATTGTACACTCTGGCTTTCTTCAGGTGATTGGAATTTCCAACTCTACCCTTTTTATTCTAGTTTCATGTGCCATGCCTCTTCTGGATGTCTCGGTATCAGTTGTAGACAGATATTGAAATCAGCACTCTTTGAGTCAAGTCAAGCAGCACTTTTATCCACTGGTCCACGTGTATAAATTTTGGGGACTTATAAACCTTAGGTCTCAGTAACCATGTTTACCAGAGCTCGTATTACAATTTTGTTGTCATTATTGTTTTTCTCTAGTATTCTATATTACTGGTTCCCATATTGTGTTCATTTCTATGCTTGGCTGGTGTAGGAATTTTTTTGGCCTAGCATATATGCTGATTCCTTAAGTTTTCATATTTTCCAATGATGGTCTATTATTTCAACCTCATTCCACAGTGCAGTGATCTCTCTTTTTTCCCCTCCATATGTGGTCAGCTATGCCTGAGTTTTCTATTTCCCCTTGTGTTACGGCTTTATGGTGTTCCTGCAGCCTTATCTTAAGGGGACAGTCTATTTCTCCTTTATATTTCTTACCACTGCTGCATGGGATGTTGTACACAATGTCCTTAAAGTCTTACTCAGAAGAAGTGTCTGCAAAGTGTTGAACCACTTTTGAAGGTTGCCCTCATGTTATATGTACCCAAGATCTTTTGTATTTTTCTGATAATCCCTTGATATAGGGTAGGCTGTTTTCTGAGTGTTGTTATCCACTTGCACCTTTCTATTCCATTTTGTCAGAGCTGCTGTCATGTACCCAGGGTAGTTGTTATGTTGTAGGGTATTGCTTATACTGACCATTTCTTCTTCATATGTCTCTGTGTTGCCACTTATGACTTTGCTTGATGTTGTAATCTGCAGACAGTCCCTTTCTTTACACAGTATGAGTGGTGGGAGTTGAAGTTAAGGTATTGTCCAGTGAATGTCAGCTTGCGGTATACAGATGTCTTGAACCCATGCTTTGCTTGAAATATTAGTGCATCCAGGAATGTTAATTTGTTGTTTTCTCTCTCCATTGTGAACTGTATCAATGATCTTATTGAGTTCACATGGTCCAGTAGTAGTTGGACCTCTTCCTGATGTGGCCAAAGTCTGAAGGTATCATCTATATATCTCAGCCATAGAGTTGGCTTTCATGATGTGGATCCTAATACCATTTATTCAAAGTATTCCATGTATATGTTAGCCATTGCTGGTGATAATGGCAAGCCCATTGCTGAGTGTTCATATTGCCGATATATGTCTAATCCCATTCTGAAGTGTGTTGTTTGTGTACAGAAAGTCAGCATCTCTATCAGGTTATCTATTGGTATACTGGTATGTTCTAGCGATGAGTTCAAGGCCAGTCTGTCCTTGACGACAGATAGTGCCTCCTCTGTGGATACCTTAGTAAACAAACTTATGTCCAGGCTCCCCATCTGGTTTGATTTGGATGGGAGCATCTTTTGATTATTTTCATTAAGTGGGCAGAGTTTTGAACATATGATGGTGACTTTCCTATTAATGGGTCAATTATATCTATAAGGAAGCAACTCGGAGGGTAGCACACAGAGCCTTGGCAGCTAACAATTGGCTTGAGTAGAATACCATTTTTTGTGAATTTTGGGGAGACTATGTATGTGATGTAGCTTGTTGTAACATTGTGACAACTACCTGTATGTCTTTGGTGGGAAGGAAATGGTCCTTGTTCTTGATTAGGATCCTCAACAGTTTTTGTTCTTTTCATTGTTGGATCATTCTTTATTTTACTGTAGCTACCAATTACAAATGAGGTTTTCCAGTTTTCCTGTATATTCTGTTTTGTCCATCACTACAGTTGCATTGCCTTTGTCAGCTGGTAGCATGATGATGTCATTCCTCTGTAAGGTTTTGATTGCCAGCCTCTCCAGTTTTGTGATGTTTGATTTAGCTTTCTCCAGTATTTGTTTCACTTTCTATCTTAGTTCATCTGCCTGGGTCTGAACGCTGTTCAATTCTATTTCCTTGATTTGGGCAATGATGTCCAAGTATGGTATTTGCCTGATGGTTGTTGTGATGTAGGGATCCTTCTTCAGTACTGACTGAGTTGACTGATGTTGATTACTGCCTTCACTGGGGGGTGATGGACCTTGTGCATTACATTCTGATCTTTCAATCTGTTCATTTTCTGTACTTGGCAGGCCTTGATTGCATTGAATTCATGTTGGTTTTCTTCATTGGTAATTCTGTTGAAGAAGGCCCCTGGGAGATATCTGATTGTAGTTTTTGTTTTATCCAATGGTTGTACTGGATTTTTTCTGCAATCAGATAGGCTCCTTGAATTGATGAGAAATCTTGGTTCCAAACCTGAAGGGATGAGTCGTAAGTCTCTGCTTTGGTGTAGATGGTTTGACATTCGTGCCAGCTTCTGGTGGGACTTTTCTAATTCTCTCTGTATTTTTGGTATATCGGGTCTGTACCAATCCTTCAATATCCCTATATTGGGTGAAGTATTGTAATTATTTACAGTATTTATATTATTTGAACTGTTGTCCTCATCTTCATTGCCATATTCATAACATTTCGGCTGTTGTATGTTCTGGCCTTTTTCAGATGATTGGAATTTGGAACTGAACCCCTTATTTTGTTCTAGTCTCATGTGCTATGCCTCTTCTGGATGTTTCAGTATTTCTCTTGTCTCTCTCTTGTCTGCATTACTTTTACTGTTAGTACCAATGTCACCTGGGCTACAAATATATAATTTTTTTTAGATTTTACTCAAAAATGTAAGTCTTTTATTATTTCTGCTAAAAAACGCCCAAAGATAGAAATGTTTTGCAGAAGATTATTTTTAAACTTCAGGCCCAATTTAAATTTCATTTTTTTTTTTTTTTTTTTTTTTGTTGATCGCAGTTACAGAAAAGTAGAGGGCATCCTAGACAAGATGGTAAAGGAAAGCAAGAAAAAAAAAAACAGATTAGCCATCAACTGTAAGAAGACAGTATGGTTGTTAGCAAGAGAAAAAGCCCAAGATGCAAACTACGAATTAGATATCAGCATCAAACAAGTACAGAAGATTAAATATCTGGGAAGTGTTTTAACAGAGGATGGAAAATGCTACAACTAAAGGTGCATTGGATTAGTGAGAAATGCGTTCCAAAAGCTGAACAAAATACAAAAAAAAAAAAGGAAAAAAAGGAAAAAAAAGCAAACTTTATTAGAAGCAAAGCAAAGAGTGCTGAATTGCTGTGGGATATCAATCTTCTTGTATGGTAGTGAATAATAGGCAATCTTACTGCAAATGAAGATAAAACCGGAGACAACAAAAATGTTGTTCTATAGAAGGATACTGAGAATTCTATGAGCAGAGTGAGTAAACAGTAAAGAAGTCTTAAAGATAATGGTAACAAAAAGAACACACATACTCAGAATCAGAGATAGCTGAAATTTCTTGGACACATAATGAAGAAGAAAGGCTTATAAAACTTAACAATCACAGGACTTATTGAGGACAGAGAGATAGATGAAGGCAGTGAACTATCTACCTAACAAGCTTGTGTAAATGGATTGCAGAACAGGTTTGGGATGCTTGGCAAAGGGAGAAACAATAAGTGGCACAAGGAATAGGAGGTTGTGGAGGACCGTGATATTCCACGTCCTTAAGGGACATGGCACACGGAAACAGCAGAATAGTTTTACTTCAAAGTTTATAAATTTGTAAAATATTTTTCCAGTTTTTATTTTTGCTTTCAGTATACTAGATTTTTATTTTTGCTTTCAGTATACTAGATTTTTATTTTTTATATTTATTATTTTCAAAGCTGTGATAGAATTACTGAATAGAATTGTATAGTCTTTGTTTTAAATCAGTGGTTCTTAACCTGGGTCTATATGGACCCTGGTGGTCCATGTAACATTATTGGGGGGGTTCACAAAAAAAAAAATAGCAAATTGGGGATCCAAGTTAATATTTTAGTGATCCAAAAAGCAAGTTCACTTCTGAATGATTGTTACAACTGAGACTTAATCTATGCCATTTTAAAATACTAAAGATAGAAAAACAACTCTAAAACTAGCAGAACATGAGATCAAGTGATGTAAGTTAGTAATTTTCACTTTACCAGATGTTTTGATTGTAAAAGTTGAATAAAAAAAAATGAAAATGTATATAAAGGAAGGATTATATATATATATATATATATATATATATATATATATATATATATATATATATATATATATATAAGGAAAATTATATAAAGGTTCTTAAACTTATCTATTAGTAAAAAATAAAATAGGCCTTTTTTTATCTAACAGTTATGGGTGTCCACCAAAATCAATAAGAGTAAAAGTGGTCCAGGGGTAAAAAAAAAAAAAAAAAGGTTGAGAACCACTGTTTTAAATGAATGCATAACCTTCTTCAAGATAATTTTATCAATATAAATTTAAAACTACATAATCAACAAGATGAAATTCACAATCATTAAGTACAATTTTAGTAGCATGAAGTTAATTGCTATACATGATACACATGGATGATCATGTCTCTTTCAATTCATAACTGACTAGACAGATTTCCAGTAGTAGACTGCTGTTTCTTTTTGCCATAGACTGGTTGCCAACCAAGGCTATAGCTGGGAGCGAAGAGATGGAGTCATACCTTTCCCAAGAGTATTTATTTGTAAGTGAATGTAATGAACCCAACTGGAATTTGAACTCGGTTCTCCGATTTCTCATTCTGAGCCATTATCCATTACATCACATACAGCACATCCTACACAATTTTTTTTGTTTAGACAAAACTTAAAAAGAAAAATGGAAAAGAAATGAACAATATTTCAATTTATTTTTGTAATTTTTCTCCACTTTTAACCGTTATATTTATTAGTTACAACCTGTTGTGTTATTCTACTTCATGGAAATCAATATCTTTGTAGTTTTCACTGTTAATAAAGTATGAAACAGTTGCTGTCATCCCTCTTTTTATCCATGAACCCTTATCATATTTCAAAATATCATTCCCCTTTTCTGGGATTGTCTGATTCAAAAGCATATTCTAGAATTGTAATTTGTAGAAAGATCAATAAGCAAATAGATGTGTGCTCTCAATTCTCTCCATTGAAATCCTAAAAAAAAAAAAAAATACCCCATGAAAGAGAATCCCTACTGATTGAGAATCACTTGTGTAAAAGCTATCATCATTTTGGAAGATACTGTATTTAAAAACCTGCACTATTATATTGACAATTGTGCTGGAATCAATGTGCTGTATAAAACCGCAGCAATTGTCATTTGTCCATCAAAGGTTCTTGTTCAATATCTTCAATATTCTTTGCCTTTTGTGTGTCTTGGTATCATTAGTTGATTGTCTTGTGCTTTATTTTTTTACTTGGTCTGTCTTAACACCATTTTTATTGATTTAACTTGCCACCAGGAAGACAATAATGAAATGAATAACCAATGGCAAGTGTGGACTCATTTCCTCTTAACATTACGTTCTACTCTACTTAGAGGAGTAGAATCAGAAGTATGTTATGATATTTGAGGGATCTGGAAATATCTTGCTTTTATAAGTGTAAAAAAAAACACAAAAAAATAAAAAAAAAAACTTGTCAGACTTTGCATTTTGCAGCTATGTGAAATAAATACTGTCCTGCCATTGTTTTTGTCCCCATTTGTAGTTGACAATGAGTTACTTGTAGTGCACCTTTATGTGCAGCCCACATTTATTCTTTTGTTGTTTTCATAATGTCCTTGAAAACCTCTTCTTTCCCTCATTTTGGTCTTTGGTCTTTTTTAAATTTAGTAATAAAAAATAAGTATTCAATATAAAATATTTTCATTTCTTTTATGACCAACGCTATAATAGAAATTTTATTGTATTGAAACTTTTTTTTTTTGTTCTTTGAATGATGCAGGAAATAATTTTCAAGAGATTTAAAAATTTTATTTGCAAACCTTTAAAAAATGAAATTAATAGTTATAGTCTAGATTATATGGCTGGAAAAATTTAAAGAAATTGGTATTTAGATAAAAATGAAATCTCCATATATTTTAAAGTAAAACAAATAGACACACACACAATTTAATTCTATTTGCATTATCCATGTATAATGCTGTATCATTTAAAATAAGATTATTGCAATATTTTTTTTTATCTGGCTGGCTTCTAAATCCTTACTTTTCATAAAGAATCTTTGATACATAGAGTACTGTTTGGGTGTTTACTTTGGTTTTATTTATTTGTTTAATTTTAATTTTTTTATTTGAAAAATGCAAATTAAATGTGGAAAAATAAATTCTGATTTTTACTTTTCAATATAATTGATCTATCCAGGGTACAGCAGAAATACACCCACATAATGGTAAAACATTAGGTAGATGAAAATACCATTGCCACTCTTACCATTATGTGGGAGGCATTTCTGCCGTACCCTGTATAAGTGAAAAGTAATCAGTATTTCTTCCTGCTGTAACTTTCAAGGGACATAACCAACTTGATGTAGGCTAACACATTTAAAACTTAATGAGTTACCTCCCGTATCATTTTTTCCAATTATTAATGTTTTATCAACATAAATATAGCTTGTTTTGGGGGATTTTTTTTTAATTACAGTATCTTGTTACCGTCATTTTTATATTATATGTAAATATAGCTTTTTTGAATTTTTTGTCATCTAAGTGATACAAAATAATTTCTAATTTAGAAAATGCCTAATGAAAATAGCTTTTTTTATGTCCAAGTGATTGGAGTGTGATTGTATGTTGGAACATCAGTGTGGAATTGATTTTTTTTTGAGAATTGAGAATGTAAATTGTATAATGTCTCACCTTGGTATTTTTTCCTCCAGACAACACCCACTTCCTCTAATTGTTTTCTGAAAATTCAAGGTAAAATCTCTATTTCTTCAGCTATTGCCATAATGCAGATATATATTTCAAGTGTACATATTCAAAGCAAACACTTGTCAAATTTTATATTCTGTAGAATTACAAATAAATTCTAATCAGTAACATTTGTTTACACACTAATGTTGCACTCTCTTCCAATGCTATTGTCTATTTTTATTCTTTTGTGACATATAACTTTTATTTAACTTGATCTTAAGTTGAAATTTGATTATTTGTATTATTTACTGACTTCAAATAAAACTAACTTTTACTATTACTAACTATTGCTCATGTCTTAGATGACCTTGTATTTTAACAGACTTAGTTTGTTTGTTTTTAATTTTTTTAGTGCAATACTTTTACACTTGTTTTATCATTCTTTTTCAACATCATTTTCATTAATATAATGGCATTAAGAGATTGAGGTGTAATATTGAGATACATTTTACAGGCATACAGTTGCTATTGCTGTTATATAACAATAAAATTAAATGTTCAACCTATCTTTCCTAACTTGGAGTTTTGCAGATATAGCATTCACTCATCAGGAGGTTTAATTGTAAAATTGAATTTATTTACAGAAATTGTTCCAAGAAAAATAAGTTGAATATTTAATTTTATTGGTTGTTATTAATTCTCTCTCTTAATATTGAGCACTACTTGCCTTAAAAAGAAAAAAAAAGCATTATCCCCCATAAATACAATAGTTCACACATGCACACACATACATACACACTGAGGTCAATACTAAGCAGTAACAGTCTGTTTAATGCTTGAATGCAATTTTCAAGCCTCAGTGTTGAACACTTGGTATTGACCTCAGTGTCTACTTACATATCTCAACTAAAACAGGTATTGTTTTGGGGGACTTTATTAGTGTTTACCAATAAATAGATTAAAAATAATGAAAATAAAAACATCACCTTAAAGATTTAATTAATTTTTATTGTAACTTGTCTCTAAAATTCACTTCTATTTCTCATGGGTTTTATGAGTACATGGCATTAAGATAAAACTCTTTAGTATTTTTATTTGGGGAATTGTGAATTTATATTTACATAAGTTTAGTCTGAACCTTTGATTATATGCATTTAAATAAAATCTTAGACACAAAAAACAATATTTTTTTTAAATGATCTATTCAATTTTCGTTTTTTTTTTTTTTTTTAAATAAACCTATTTTGTTTGGTAATCTATCAGATTGTATTTTAGATAGTATTGATAAAGAAAAAAAAATGGACCTGTATTTGAGTGCAAATTTTTATGCATCATGTTACACAGAAAAATATATCAATGAAATTCTATTATACAGAAAATTGTAATATCAGCATAAAGAATCCCCATCTTAAAATATCAAATATAGTTAAATCTCTTGGGTAATTTATTAAGTAAATGCAATAATGACTACAAAAAGTGGAGAATATTGTAGATACAATTGTTGATAAAAACCAGAAGAATAATGTTTTTTCCTCTTCATTTCAGACATGTCAACAAATGGTGCCAGATACGCGCAGAAGATAGAATGTGAATAACACTTTTGTTAAGCATGATGTCTTAATTGTTTTGTGTGCCTCTATTGGGTGCTGCCTTGGGCCAATCAATATCTTTTCTGTCCATTCCACTTTCCCTTTAGGAAAATACATGTATAAAAAGATTTATTCTCAAACCAATAAAATCCTTTTCAGCTGAGAAAAGAAATAAGAGCAACAAAAAGAATATCAACATCAAGTCATTGCCTTTATTTTAGTCTCTTCATAACTTTCTACAAGAAAAATAATGCTTTGTTATAAATGACTCATGTGAACGTGAGTATCCCTAAAATTTATTTAGAAAAGCCACTTTTAGATTTGAAAAAAGTTTTTTTTAGAAAGCAATATATACTGTATACAAAATCTATTAAAAGTTCTGGCATTCTAGGTTTTCAGAATTAATATAGGTTTTAAAAACTGATTTAAAATGAATGACATTACAATTAAAATCAAGATGGCTGCTTAAATTCTTATATCTTTATTATTCATTTGGTATAACTAGGGAAAGAAAAATATGGGTTAATGATCAGTAAACTCATCTTGAATACAGTGTGTACAAGCAAAACTTGTAAAATTTAAACTAAACTTTCCCACTAATCATTACACCAAATGATTTCAAACTAAACGCAGAACAAAGTGTGTACTGTCAGCTGTCAATAAACACCTATTTTTCATGAATATTGTGGAAAATGCCATCATAAGAGTCAAACTTGTTTTGTGCCTAAATCAATCTTAAAAGCATCCCCAATAAAGTGTTCTTCTACATTTGCCTACAATGCCAAAAAGACCATAGACTTGAACAATGGCATCCAATTTCAGCAGCATCAGGACTTCATTAATGTCCTCAAGACCAAAACTGCAAAACTTCCAACAAATTCCACTTAAGTTAAAAGTGGACCTCAGATCCATCAAAATATCTGTGCATGGCAATCTAGTCCTTAAATCATAAACCAAGATTCTAAGGCATATACTCATGAAGGCCAGAAGGCTTGAAAAGTGCAGAAAATTACTTAGGTACCTCCAAGAAATATGTATCCACTGTTAAAATATTCTCTGGTTAGAAAATTGCTATCAAGGAGTGGGCCAAGGCACTGGAAGACTTTGTGGTTGACAGATGCATAGCTTTTCAGGATCATGCTGAGGCTGTAATTAAAAATGATGCAGGCCACATTGAATAGATTATTCATTTTGACAATATCTATGAGTTTTCTTAATATACTTTTGTATTTATTTATTCAGAAGTGCATCTTAAAGGTCACAGTAATTTTTCAAGTTTTGCTCCTTGCACCCTCTACATGATATAATAAATACTATAGAAGGGAAATTATAATTCATTTTTAATACACATAAGTGGAACATTAAAATTCTCCTGGAATAATAAAGCACAGTATTATTTTTTAACAAGGCAATTAAAAAATATCCATAAACATTTTGGATGCCAATAAAACCAAGCAACTAATTTAGTTCATTGATATCAGTAGAATTTACAAAGAGTATCTTATTGTTTTTATATATAAAATGTTTATATATGTCTGTCAGTTTATTTGTCCAGCATAAAGTTCACAAGTCTGATAGTATTATGAATACAATATTTTTCAGCATGTAAGACACTCTGCTGACACTCAAAAAATGGTGGGGAGCCAGACCTTCAAAGTTATCTAGTGCTATACATAGTGATGGTCAGGCTTGGGATCTCTGAATATTCCAAAATGAAATCCAGTGCAAACTTAATACAAATTTTTACTTAATTTTTTTTCAAAATATTTCATGACTAAATTTAGTATACATTCTTTATATAGCAACATACAGTATTCCATGATTAAAATAGACCTTTATATAAAAATTTATGAAAATTATCTTAATAGTATAGGAAATATTTTTGTTATAAAAGAGAGGATATAGATTTTATAGACACATCCTAGAACACCCTGTGATCAGGATATATGTCATAGTATATAAGAAATTCCAAATAAAAAAATTTAATAGATTCTAGGGAAGGTATGATTTTATACAGCATTTCAATGTTGGGGTACTTAAAAGTATTCATACTTGAAACATTTTTGTATTTGTATGATGGTAATAAGTTTTTATTTCTGTGCTCTCATTTATTTCAATTTTAGTCTTCCATATTTAGCTTCCTTCAAAAATATCTCTTCCTCTGCAACAATATCCTCTGCTGCTGTTGCTGCTTTGTGTGATTGGCCTTTGCTGTTTGTATGGTGGTTTGCTACATCATAAATTATTTTCACTTTTTTAAAAGAATATTCAGATGTAAACTTGTGCTTTTAACTGTGAGGTTTCATCTTATTTCAATTAATCTTTATTTCAGACAAGTATCTGCATTTTCACATTTCTTTTCACAATGATTTTACAAATACATTTTTTTTCCCTCTTATTTTTTATTTTTAAAATTTCAGCCTGAACTTTCAATTTAAACTTATCTGTTTGAATTCATGAGATCACTCTTTAATATCTTTGGTACCATGTTCAGATATTGAACTTCAAATGCTCCCTTTAATCATACACTTACCTGACCTTTCCCAAACCCCACTCAGAGTTATACGAAGTATAATATACTCAGCTCCAGAAGCTGTCCCTATAGGTAGCACTACTTGCATTTTATTTTAAGGGAGAAGGCTGGTGCCTTGGTCAACCCAATGGAGAAATGTATTTTTTGTCTCTAATTTCAAGTATGCATGATCCTCCCACTTTGAACCCATCCTTGTGCCATACTACATTTGAATGGGTGTTTGGTTAAATATCCTTTATCATGCACTTCATTATTGCCATGTTCAGTAAATCTAAAGAACTAGCAGATAGACCTATCTTGATATTGAACTTCATTATCACTACTTGAAGAGCAAAGAGCAAGTATATTAAGACATCAGATGTAAAAGTACTAGGTTTAAAAAAAATCTAGTCATTCAAGTCTTAGATATTTAATCATGTTTTTCTCAGAGTAGTTTGAGTTTGGATTTTTTTTAACTTAGAGGAAAGCTTATATTTTGCTGGAAAGGTTTTACTGGAAATTTTATATATTTTTTAACAGAATATCCTGTTGCCAGGTGTTATGCAAAATTAGCCGCTAAGAAAACTCCATTTATTTTTCAGATTCTGAAACCAAACTTGATTCATTTGGGGAAGGTGTTCATGGATGTCTTTAATGGGGAATAATACCTATACATCAATGTACTGATGATTAGAAAAAAAAAAAAAAAATCTTTCAATCACTGTCTGCATTATTTTCATTTATAGTCATAACATCCCAACCATTTTTTTTTTTTTTTTTTTTTTTATTGATATCATTAAGACATTTTATTGATTCTGTGATTTTATTACTCCAATATAAACTGTCGGTGAACCATGATGAAAGAGAAAAACATTTTGGCTCTGGAAAATATTAGATTGATAGCACATTAACAATGTTTTAGAGAAAGTTCCCATGTTTTTGCTTTGTTCTTGGCATTACCATTGTTTGAGTTTCCAGCCTTATTGCACTTGAAATATAATTTTAAAAAAATAAGAATAAAATAAAAACAGTGAGATATATAAAAAGGAAGGAGGAGAAAGTATAAAGAGACAAAAGAAATGGTGAAAAAAAGAGAAATAACTGCAACATCACACACACACACACACACACACACACAAGAAAAAAAATCAATCTAATACCAATAAATAGCACATAAATTATTTTTAACACAATATGAAAATGAGAAAATTAGCAGTCAATTGCTGATACCTCCTGACAAGTGAACCAAATGATTACAAAAAGTTTTGTCTATGACTCTCTTCAGTTAGGATGCTGAATATAATCTCAATTTGCAAAATGATAAATTTTACATTTGCATTGACCATATTTAATCTTATATATATGTAGTGAACATTGAAGTCAACACTCAAAGGTGACAGGCTGTTCCATGCTAGATGCAAGATGTGGCCTGATTATTGCATCTAGCATGAAACAGCCTGTCACCTTGGAACATTGAACTCAACACTCAGAGGTGACAGGCTGTTTCATGCTAGATGCAATTGTCAGGCTGCCTGATAATTGCATCTAGCATGAAACAGCCTGTCACCTCTGAGTGTTTTCAATGTTCACTTTTATATTTACATATGCTTTATCTCTGATATTGAGCACTTTATCCCATAAATATAGCACACCTTAAAACTATATTTCTTTATATATATATATATAAATAAAAATAAATAAAAAGAACTATGTTTACTCAAGAAGATGAATGTTGCTGATATATAAATCAAACCTGGGTATAATTTCTTTTTTAGATTATAAATTTTGTTTGTTCTTTTTATGAGCAGAATAGGCTGTGATAGGGGTAGTTTATTCAACAGTGCAAATTGCTACAAAACTATTTGTGATTTTAAATCTGTAGACTTTATCTTGCATCTCTTTGTTTATCTGATTTTTTTCTTGTTCAATTTTAAGCCGTTATTCATGATTGTGTTTTAAAGTTGAAGCATAATTGTGTTTATAGAATCTTTTTAAAAATCTCTAAAATGTGACTGTTTCTAATTTTTAATATGCATGAAAATAGGTGTTGCAAGTTTTATAATAGGTACTGTGACCAGAAATAATCATTTTCAAAATTCTTTAATGATAGAAATTAAGTTGTAGAAATCAGGGATTTAAAAAAAGTTAGCCCTACTTAAAGGTCTAAGAAAGAAACATCCAAACAATGGTAAATTTTGAATAAAGTACTTTTGTTAGTCTTTAATTAATAATAATTCTAGGCATTTTAATACAAAATCATTTAAAAAGAACAAACATGATTAAATAATCCTATTGAAATTGTGCTTTTTGTTGGTTCATATGACCATTGTGTTGTGCCAATACCTCATAAATAATGGACTCTTCTGTTTTGATTGCATCGAAAAAGGGGGAAAAGATGACTTGATTTCAGTGAAAAAATGAAAGAAGTGTTTAATGGCTATTTCAGTGAAATGGAAAAAAGTCAATTTCAAATCTTTTCATTTGTATCCACTTCTTAAAATAACTACCATTGTTCATATTTATGATTATTGCAATATTTTGTTAGTCATTAAGCTCAAATATTTAAAAATGAGATAGGGGAATTTCTATGGATATTTTATTGTCATAAGCTTACTCAATCATTAACTGAAGAATTGAAATTCCTAAGAATATTAAAATAGGAAAATCATGAAATTTTTATGGGTTAAAACTAGTAAATAATAATTCTAATAATGGCATTTATAAAAACATGGATAAATATAAAGAAAATACTTAAAAATAAAAGTAAATGGTGTAAGAAATATTTGTGAGATTTTAAATAAAGAAAAGACTAATAATTTTTAAGCTCTGTATCTCTGGAAAGGTCTGGAATTAAAATGAGAACTGCAATAGCAGAAGGAAAAATAAGAGATAGTAATGATAATTTCAGTTTCAATGAGAAATTGTATTTTCAACTCTTTTTCTTGGGAGCTCATTTTTTAGACTTAAAATTGTTGCTTTATCAGTTTTTGCCAATCAAGTTTTGCCAATACTAGAAAGGTCTATTTATCAATGAAAATATGTCTAAATTCTAAAAATTATAGCAATTTTAAGATATGAACATTTTTAAATGATTTTTTTTCTTTCCTGAAAATAAATCCTTTGTAATATAAACAAAGATCTTTTTATATGAACATGTATGAAAATTTTACTTACTATTTTTCTTTCTGCCTCTTATTCCATCTTAGGAGCTGCTTTGTCTTGTCTTGTCTGCCACTATATCATTGCATTGTGAAGACATTGCTTGCAACAGGGACATTTGTAATTTGACTGTTAAAATAAGACTAACATCTTTTTTTCTGATTTTTGTCTTAGACTCTAAGATGATGAATTTTTGTTGATATTCCATATTTTTAGCTCTTCTCATTTTTGTAGCATTGTCAATCATTATTAATTTTTACCTCATATTTCTTTCATCTTGATTTTAATGGCTTTTCATTGCAACCATTTAGATTGTCAGTCTCCAGTAGTGAGTAAACAGTGCATATCCAGAATAAAGAATAAGCCTCAGGCAAGACAATAACAAATAGGTTATTGAATGACTGGGGAAGAGAGAATGAGTTTATAGGTTAGATTTGATTTGATCTTTTGCCAACTGTAAAATTTCATTCAGTAGAATAAGCACAATTTGACAAAATTCCTGAAGTCAAAGAGATGTGAGTTCAAATCTCAATTGGAGCTTATTCTTTATTTCTGATCTGCATTGTTTAATCATTGTCATAGACTGATGATCAAAGTAGTTATGTCAATGGAAAAAAAATGTGACTAAAGAAATATGAGAAGAAAGAAAATAATAGTATCCTCATTTTTTATTTTTTAAGGTCATTCTTCAACCTTCTTCAGGTGAATGTTTGTAGTTTTTACATAGTATTTTCAAGAAATGAATGAATACCTTTAATATTCATCTAACTTACTGTAACTTAAGTATAATTTAACTGAAAAGCCAACCACCTCTTCAAGAACATAAAAATTCATCTTAAAATTATTGAATATTTTCTTCTTTTCTATGGCATGTGCTAAAACTTTGTAAAGAAACTTGTCTATTGCATTGAACTTACTCTAAAATTTTTTTGTATGTCTTGCTAATTAATTGGTGATAGTATCAAATGTGTGTCTGTATGGAAAGTAAGGTTGTAACTGAGCTGCTTAGGTGGACATCATCTGTAATGGATTTGCAATTTGTTGTTGTTATTTTATTGTTGCTTGTTTTTTTTTCTGGATATGTTCTTGCATTACAAAATACAGAAAATAATACAGCATTTCTTTGCCTTGTTCATAGAAGACAATAAGCTGAGATTAGTATTGAAATTAAAAAATCCAATATAAGTTTTGTTTTTGCTTGCATATTTGTAAAATGGTGACAAAAGGAACTTTTCTGCCTGTACATTTAAATGTTGATCTATAGACATATTAAAGTATTAAAAATTAAAGACATTTACAAAAGTATTTTCACTTCATTTCTAAGATTGATGTGGAAAAAAAATCTTAAAATTTCTCTCTTCCTCTACCAAAAATATAAGCATTAATACTGACTGTCATATAAATAAATTTGAGACATGGGTTAAGAACATTTCTTTGCTTGATCTGAATATTAACTTTGAGAAAAAAAGGAAAACCATACACACACACACACACACACACACACACACACACACACACAATCTTGGAAAAAGAAAAATCACCTTGTATGATAAACTCTGGTAATGTTCTCAGTGGGCCTAGCATAGGACTAAGTACCATATGGGGAAACTTTGAACAGCAAAGAATAGGCATTAGATTGAAATCTTCAAACTACCATTTTTCAATGGAGAAAATGGCTGAGTAGATATAAGTATTGCTATGCACTAAATTCATTTCCTGTGTTAGTAAAGTTAATTAAGAATTAACTTGTACAAGAAATCTTCTAGCTGGGATGATAGGATTTTAAGCTGGATGAAAATAATCTACTCATGGAATGTATTAAGGAGTCAGTTGGAAATTTCTAGGATGTTGCTAAATATGAAAATCACTTGAAAGTAACCAGAGGTTACAAGAATTGAAACATTTTAATTATATCAACCAAGATGACAATACTAGTTTGAATAAATCATTGTTTAATAGTGATAACTCTTTGTCATAAAAAATTTAAACAAAACTCACAGCACAGTTCTTTGGTCAATGTGTATTACTTGCCAGGTTTCTTGATGCATTCCTTGCAAGAGGCTATTTTTGGATATTGCATTAAAAAATGATAACCTTTTAGTTTGGTTCTTAATGATCATTAAATATTAGTGATCATTGTTATTTGAAGCTACATCTAATGCTATAGATATCAATGCTGATTTCTGTGTTTAAATTTGCACTTTTTTTTTTTCCTTTTTTTTTTTTTTTTCTTTTTTTTTTTTTTTTTTTTTTTAAGCTTCTGTTTTATTTCTATTTCTAGGTGAAGCCTTCTTGAAGTTCTCACGAGTCACCAAAGAGCTCTCAGCCCTGATGAAGAACCTGGTGAGTTGTCAAATTCTGATTGGTGAATAAAATCCCATTAAATGATTGGTTGATTGCATCAGTTTCTCTCTGCTTCTTTACATCACAGATAGTTTTTTTTTTTTTTTAATTTAATCATAATATCTTTTCTAAAAATCTTTGTAAAAGTTTGAAAAGGAGTAGAAAACAAGAAACAAAAAATATTGCATTTTAATTAAAACTTTTAATTAGAATTATACTCAGACTTAATATATTACTCAAGGTGAGATTAATTCTTTGAATCTTGACCTCATTTTCAAAAAAATATATATCTACTAAACAAAAACGATATGAAATAAAAGAAAATAGCAAAAATGTTATGCATTTGACAATCAGTGCCAATATTCTAGTGTTACCAAAAAGTAGATGATGAATGAAATAAACAGTGGCAAGAAGCCAGAAAAGCATGGAAGTGGACACTAACACATTTGTTCCTCTAGGTTAGTGTTTCTCAAACTTTTTATCCTTCTCAAGGAACCCCTGCACAAAAACAAAATTATATACCCTATCTTTCTCATTTTATTTTCATCATAGTTCACATGGTAAATATCATAGTATATATTTTTGAATAACTGGTTTAAGAAAAAATTAATACTTCTTTGTCAAATTTTTCGATAATGCTAAATAAAATTAATTCATATAGTTTCTCACCTGTTCTCACAGAATCCTTGGGGACCCTTTTGTGGAACCTTAGGGTTTTAAGGAACCCCGGTTGAGAAATGCTGCTCTAGGTCATTAAAGCTTCTAAAAACAGCAGACATTTTAGTTAAGAATGATGAAACCTGGAATAGGCAATTGATAGCAGCAAACCTGCCTGGCTGCCAAAGATTCTTCTCCAATAGCAATCAGCCAGAGGCCTGATTTGGTAATCTTGCGTGCTGAGAGGACAGTTGTTTAGCTAGTTGAACTCTGTTCCACACGAGGACAGCATTAATGCAACTCTTCTCCAGAAAGAAGAGCAGTACAAAAAAAAAAACCCTGAAGAAATGCAAAAATGGGAGGTGGAAGGCTAAACATTTCCCTGTTGAGGTTGGCTGTAGTAGTTACATCAATGCACTTTTGTGCAGATGGCTAGTATTCATTAAAATGAAGCCAAGAAAAGTAAGTGGAGCCCCTAAAGGATATTCATACAGCAACTGAGAAGTTGAGCCATTGGATTTGGCAAAAAAAAAAAAAATGTGAGAGATGAAATTTGGCAAGAGAAATGACCCCTTGAAAGAATGTGAAGTAACCAACAGGTAGTAAACTAGTTGAACCAGGTGGTGGGTCCTCACATTAATGGGGTGGGGGTATTGTGTGCAATAAAATCTGTCCAGAAACAGGCCCCAAAACAGAGCACATTCTTTCTTGATGACATTCTTGGTATCTGGTACATGGAACATTTAATGGACAACACTTTCAATAGCAAGCTGTTCTTAAATTGTTATATTTTCTCTCATATTTGTTGAATAATCTTATATTTCAAGCATTTAACTATGTTCTTATCTAGGTATTCTTTTTTCAACCCAAGCAAGATAATAAAGCCACAATGAGTTACTGAGGATTGGATTTTCCATTTCTAGGGGGTTAACACAATTTAGTTTCAGTTGAAGCTTTATTATGTATTTTCAATTTATTGCCTAGCAACATGTACTCATATTACCTAAGGTTCAACTTTAATTTGAATCTTGTCCACAAAATTCAATTAAATTACTATTATGATAAATTCCTTAAAATTCAAATCCTGTGCTTACCTTCAGCAAGGTTTAAGTAATTCCCTCTTGGCCTGGTATGGGTCTTGAATCTTGTTCAGCAACTTTCTTAGAGATGGTGTATCAATGTATTGAAATTCTTAACTCACTACTCAGTAGAACACTAATGAATAGAAAAAAAATTGACAGGTTTACAGGTTACAATAGATTAATTTAAGGTGTATCTTAAAATAGATGTACAGGTGGGATAATCATTATCAGCCAATCATTATACACCAATGAATTTAGAGGAAACCTTTTCAAATCCAATCTCTATATTTTCAATGACTTGCAGCAGTAGAAAATCAGAAAATTAATGACTTGAAACATAGAATAAGCATTGGGAATTGAAACTTCCTTTATTTGCAAATCTAGCAGGTGAAAAATACCTGTTTGGATTACAATTAAAATAGAATCATATAGAAAGGAGCAACCACAATGTAAGAGTCTTGCATTTTGTATTGTCTTTAACTTCAATTCTTCAGTTCTTCAGATCCCAGTGTCACATTAGAGACTGCATCTACAATGGACGATTTTCTTTCCTTATCTTGCTTTATTATATAAGGGATAGTAGCTGTAGCACTGTTTCTAAGAGGAAGAGAGAGAGAGGGGAAATGATGAAAGAGGACATATATTGACTCAGCGGCTAGGATTTTATCGCCATGTGCTGACTTGCTTCACTAAGGAATCTGGGTCTGGGAGGTATGTTAACCCTCCAAATTCTTGCAGCATCTTTGTGTCCTAATAGTGAAACTTAAACAAAGGCAATCCATAGTTGTCAGAAGTTCATACCCACAGGATCTTCTGACCTGAAGTTGCCATTCTGGCCCAGCCTTTGCATTCTGTAACAAGATCACACAAAAGAAAATGTTTTTAAAAAAATTAAAAGGTGACATTTTTTTTTTGTTTATTGTCGAGATCTACCATAATCTTTTTTCTCTTCTCTTTTTTATTATTAAATTTTCTTTTAACTACAGTAATATTTTCAGCTTTGTTTTGTTTATTTTTTCTCCATCTTTCTCTCTCATCAATTCAATTTTGTTTTTGGTTTAGTTTTGCTTATAAATCCAGTTTTTTGATTGTCATATTGACACTGTCTTTTACAATTTTCCTCTTTTTATTGTGTTCTATGATGGAATGAAGGTAGACAAGATAAAATGTAATAATGAGAAAAACTATTATCAAAAGAAATAAAAACTTATCAACTTGTCAGAGTTAATTCCTCTTTAATTTCCTAATTGTCCAAATTGTTCCTAGGGGACGCTCTCCCAACACTATAAATACTTGGTGATTTCTTCCCTTGCCCTATTTTTCACTTTGCATTTTCAGCAGACACTACGACAGTGTAGGCTCTTGCGTTTTCCCAAGGAAACAAATAGTGCCCCTCACATTGTTATAGTGTCCACTGAAAATGCAACGCGAGAAAGAAATCGCCATGTATCTATAGTGTTAGGAGAGCGCCCCCAAGGAACAATTTGGACAATTAGGAAATTAAGGAGGAATTAACTCTGACAAACTCATAAAAACTCCAACATGTTGGCATTTGGAAATTACTGTTCAAACAACAAGTTTGTTTAATTTCATCTTAAGATAAACACATCAGTTCATTCTTCTCACAATTCTTCAACTTCTAACGCAATTGATGAAAATAATTAATCGAGCTGCTCATACATTGGCTTGTTACATTAACATAATAACATTAGAATTATGTCTATAGCTGTTATGGTATGTGACAATTATGCAATTGAATACAAATTGCTGTTTTAGCAGAATATGGGATTTTCTACATTTTTTTTTTTTTTTTTTTTTTTTTTTGAAGAAATGACAAAAAATTGAACATCAGCCTTAACAAATAACTGACATTATTCTAGCTAGTATAAAACTCTGTGACAGTTCTATCATCAGCATATTATCACTATACTTGATAGAAACTAGAATTTAGCCTGGGCATGGAGCTTAGATTGGGTGTGAGATATTTCTCTTGATTAAGGCTTGTTTGCTGATTCAAAATCATAAATAAAGAATCCCTAAGAACCATATGACTTCCCTTGAAAGAATGTGTCCATCCTATATTTTGCTTCTACAAAACTTTAGCCTCTTAATATAACTCTTCAGTTTTTGCTAAAGAAAGTGTTTTTAGTTCACTCTTTTTATGCATAATTATTTATAAATATCAAGCTTTCAAATTGTGAAGTTTTTCTATGATACTTTCTTTATACAGAATCTTTGTAGTATTAGAACAAGAATTAAAGATTAAATTTTATAAATGTCCCATTCAATGATTTCCAATCTGTGGGATTCTTGTTATAACTTTTTACAAAGACAAGCTAAGTTGTCCAACTTTTAGTTAAGGCTTTCAAAATTTGTGTTTCTGTAGAATATTTTTACTCCCCCTCACCCAAATCAAGATTTCAATGACTCTTTGAACCTGGTCAGTATTTAGATGGGTGACCACTTGGGAATATCAGGTGCTGTAAGCTTGGATATGTGGGTAGTGTAAGGGATAATGGCTTGAAATTGTTAATCAAAAGATTGAGTTTCCAATTTCCATTGTGTTCATTATATTCACTTACGAGCAAATACCCTTGGGGAAAGTTATGAATCAGCCACTTCTCCACCCAAGCTATAGGTTAATTAGTTAATCTTGTATCACTAAAACATTATTATTATTTCAAAAAAAAAAGGAAAAAAAAAAAAGGAAAATTCTTACACTCTAAAAATATTCTCTAGTTTTAAATAACCTGCAAAGGGTTGATAAGTTGTAGCAAATAAATCAATCAATCACTCTTACCTTTCTATACTTTCATAGGTTTACTTATGAGAAGATACCAATACACTTTCAAAAATCTGACAAAACGGTATTTTTTGGTGACCTTTCTTAATTGAGCCAATAACTTTTCAGCCACCCTAATAATTAATGATACAGATTAAGTGTTACTAATAATTACAAAATGTAAAATAACTTTTTTTTTTAATTTTATTATTATAATTGTCTGCATCTTTTCTCTCATAGATCCAGTAATTATTCTTGAAAAGATAAGAATTCTGTGAAAAAACCCCCCAAAAAAACATAGTATCATTATACTTGTTCCTCTGTTAGTAAGTTAGCCTGTGTTATGCCCTCCCATTACCTCAGATAAATAATAGACTATACCCTTTTGATTTCATGGAAAGAAGATATATCAGAGATACTGTTTGTTTTTTCAAGAGAAAAAAACATACATAATTTTAAAAAAAAATGTAAAAAATGGGAAGACAGGAGACAGTTTTCATGCATTTAACATCATCTTCAGTGAAATGGAAAACATTGTCAATTTTAAATCTTTTATATATATATTATATTCATGATTGTTAATGCCATGTTTTGTTAGTTATTAAACTCAGATATTTAATCAACTTAAGAGTTATGATTAATCATAAAATTCATATAGGAAAACCATGAAATTTTCAAGGTTACTGCTAGTTTTTATTAAATTTGATTTATTATTATATAAAATGGAGAGAGAGAGAAAAAAATATAGTTTTAAGTTAGGAGATATATGTATATATAAAATATTTTGTAATCCGTATGGAAATTCCAAAAAGGGGTATAAATTCAGAGAGTTCAATGTCAAAAACAGAGCAAATAATAATTATTATAATGAAAATGAACACTTAAAAGACCATGGTGATATTTATCTCGTTATGATCGAAGATTCAATCCCAACTCTTCAGACTGACTCTTACACACAAATTAAGCTAGTGAAATACATTGAAGTTAAATCAAAATTTATGTCACCATCTTTGAGATATATATATATATATATATATATATTATGAAACTTTAAGATTTTTTTTAGAGTGCACAGATGCTATGCACATCTTAAAAAGATCAAGGAGTGACATTGATTCTGTCATCATCTTCAGCAGATTGATTGGAGGTTTTGAGGATCATGAAATTGCTTTTTAATTGTTCTCAAGTCCACTCTAACTTGCGGTGGTAGCACCTGTTAGGGTCCCAGCTATTGGCAAAATAGTGAACTCCCAAACAAAAACAAAATATTAGAAAATTATAAAAGTACATTTTTATAGTAATACCAACAATACCCATTTATAGTAAATTGACCAACAATACATTTTATTTGTAGTTGAAACCAGATTTTGGCAATATATAACCTATAGAGGTTGATATGCTGCTAAACAAAATCAACCAACAGGAAAGAACTCTTTCATGACATTAATCCATATAATAACCTACAATTTCTTAAAGAAATCAAACTGTATTTCAAAATATAAATTGAACAAAACATCATCATAAAACACACACATCACCACCTCTAATATTCATGTCTACATGAACATGTATATGCACAAAAGCTGAGTGTCATCTACTATGTATTCAATTGTGAAAGCAGAATAACATTTTTATTACTTCAAAGTTCCCAAGAAAATTAAATTTCAGCATTAAATGACCCATAAAGGAGTTGATATGCCATTAATCAAATTGAATCATTGATCGAAGATACTTTTATCATAAGCAGATGTGATGATGTGTATGGGAGTAATTCTATGCTATTTTATTGAATAAAGCAGACAATAGTTGGATGAAATATGCATTGGAGTTTAAAAATATTTCAAGCTAAAAAACAAATTTTTGTATCTAAAATTTTTATGATACTGTAGTAAGCATCCGTTTATCATTTGCGATAAAGGTAATGCCCTGTTTAGTCAAAATTCAGTCATTTGGTAGTAAAACTGGAGTGACCTCTCCAGGGTGTAGGCCTGTGGGATGGTATATGCTACCCAGATTATCCACTCCCAGCCATACTGACATGATTCAAAGGAATACATGGCATTACATTTGGGGACAATTTGGCTGCAGGAGTTGCCGTAAAGTTGTCATTGTTGACTGCCAACCACCTATGAGACTCCATTCTGAGTTTTCTGTCTGGATTTATTTCCATAGCCTTTTCTGTGTTTGGTTATAACTGCAAGGCAGTGGAGGTTTAAAATCAGTTTTCCTGCCCCTAGATAGACTGTCTTCATGTGCTGTCAAGTTTCATCTACCTGAAACAGCTGGTTATGAGGTTCTAGTTGTTTGCCTTCATTCATTCTCTGGTTTAGAGTTGGACTTAGTTGTTAGGGACTATTTGAGATGTATACCATAGAAGCATTTTATAGATAGCGGGAGTTTGGGACCACTATCACCCCTGCATATGACAATCTTTGGAACATATATATGCATATAAGCATTATATACATTACATGTTTTAGAAGCTCCCAAAAAATTGTTTTGTTTTTTTTTAAATATGTAAAATGTTAGGAACACAAGAAAGCAAGACAAATTATGTAATAGTCGTACATAAATAAACACAAATATCGAAAAGTTTGTTAATTTTAGAAAAAGATATCAGAAAGAAAAAAATGAATATATAACTCACCTAAAATACTACAGTATCGTAAGTGTGGAAAATTATATTTTCCACAGATACTGTAACTGGTTGCTTAGTATCATAATTTGATGACCATATACCCATGCTGCAAACTTCAGCAACCTTGCTTTTAGGTCTTTGTATTATTTATACAATAAACTTTGATTATTCTAAGTTCATTAATTACTATTGATAAAGTTTCTAGTTATTATATTTGTTGCAGACAGACATGTCACTGGGATTGGGCAATTCTGAAACTAAAATCTGATTGTGAAACAATAAAAAAAAAAAAAAAAAAATTACACTATATTTGGATTATTGTCCTCATCTTTGTTGTTTTTATCATAACATTTGAGATGTTGTACCCACCAGCCTTCTTCAGGTGTATATTGATTAAGGTAACCTACAGGGAATTCCCTATATATCAGCAGTGAAATGAGAACAGTCTACACCCGTAGATTAAATAAAGGGTTCAGTTCAGAATTCGCTGTAGATTACCCAGCTTGATATACACCTGAGGAAAGCCGGAATGCACAATGGCCAAAACGTTGTGATAAAAACAACAAAGATGAGATCAATGGTCCAAATATAAATAGTGTAAATAACGATAAATACAGGCAAAAACTAAAATTTGATTGTAAAAACAATGTAAACTAATTTTTGTGTGCAAAATCTTGCTCACAGACAGCCTTCATATAAAAACAAAAAAAAAAAAATACACTTTGATGATTGGTCTGTTGCAGAACAATAACAGCAACACATTAAACTTACATAATGTTTCTGCTGTATTAACACACTTCTCAATTTCTCATATATTTCGCCATATTTGTGGGCTTATAAAATTGTTAAAAAAAAAAAAAAAACACAGTTGTACCATTTAATTCATCAATGTTGGAAACTGGTTACAAAAGGACCACACAAAATAACTGATATGTCCCAGAAAGGGATATATTTGAGTGAAGTAGCTAAGTGGTTTTGGCTGCTATAACCAAGTAGAATATGGTAGCAGTAATCGACTGGTACGTATCTTAGTCGCAGGTAAGAAATGTAGATCAATGGCGTAGTCCAATGGACATCGTTATAGACTTAGCTCTCAGACTAAGGCTCTGACTTGTACGTACATGTCCGTCGATATCTATGACGGACACCAGCCAATCATATTCCAGTGAGGGGGAACACAGGTGTACGCATATTCCATTATATCAATAACTCCATAAAAAAATGAAATTAACCCCATTGTATTAAATTTTTGTAGTTTATTGTTAAGGGTTTTTCTGATGGTGAATAAGATAATACATTTTTAATATAATTTACATATGATAAATGAAAGTTTGTTTGCTTATACTTTTTTAATTGTTTACATTAAACATAATTTCTAAGATTAAAAAAAAATAATAAACATTTTATGTGAAAATGAACATTGGAAATTAAGTTTATAGCTTTTTGATTTGGTTTTAAGTTATAGTTATGTTTTTATACATTCAATTTAATGATCTGGCTTCTAAACAACTAAATTCAAATTAATGTTGGTAACTGAATTGAACAATTCTCATAGTATCAGACTATGAGAGTTACTAGATCATAGAGCTGCAACCTATAATAATTAGAATAATAAGTTGTACAAAATGAAAACATTATGATCATCTGGAAATTTGAACATTCAGACTGATAGAGAAATCTAGGTAAATCAGCAAAAATATAATTGTAAAAAAAAGATGTTGAAAAATCATCTGATAGATATTGCAACCCAGCAGACTGAAACACTCTTTGAAACTAAGCAAATACAAGAATCTTGAAATAGAAATCAGTTGAATTTGGCATCATAAGCCAACAACATTACCTGTTGTTATTGGAGTTTTGAGAATTATATCAAAAGTAGCAAACAAATATGTGGATCAAATTCCTGAATACCGAGTGAGATTGTGAAGTGAGTTAATACAGCAGCAATATATTACATAAGTTTAATGTGTTATTCTGCAACTAGGCACATCATGGATACTTATATCTTGTGTAGATTTCTCTTTATAAAATGACCACAATTGGATATTTTTATCCCTGAATGCATGACACCTATCTGTTTGCTTGTTATTTCTTGTAGTGACTCTATAGTTGAGATATGGAGGTAACTCTTGCTACACAAAGCAAAGGGAAAACTTAAAAAAAAAAAAAAAAATCCCACACAGAAACTACTATTTAATTTATGAGTATTATGATTATTTAAGGATCCTTCCTGTTATACAGTGGATGAGCAGTTAAACAAAAAAAAAAAAAAAAGTTCTTATAAAATCTTACAGGCTTGTAAATGCAGCAATTAAGATTTGATTTCTTGTTTTATCCAGACTCTATAACTTGTGTTTTTTTTCTCTACAGATAACAAGTCTAAACAACATACTGCTGTTTCCTCTAGACAACTTCCTCAAGGGAGAACTCAAAGGAGTAAAGGGAGATTTGAAGAAACCTTTTGATAAAGCATCGAAAGAATATGAATCGAAGTTGTGAGTATGTTTTTTTCTTTGGTGAAATTTGTGGATTTGAAATAATTGTTTGTGAGGGCTGTTGAAAAAAAATTTCAGTATACTGATTTTCGGAAGTGAGTTCTGTTATAGTGGAACACACCTATTCTATAGTTAATAGACCTCCCACTTATAATAAGTAGGAGTAGTAAGAGTAACGAGAAAGTTGCTAAGTCGCTCAGTGAGTTTGTCAATCAGTCGATGTCGGATGACCATTAGTCGGATACTAAAGTATCAGCGACCACCACTAGATTTCTCTGCGTTATACCAATTATATCAAGTTCCTAACGTTGTACATCGAACCTATTTTAGGACCGACTTAGTACAAATACAAACCTTCACCGTGAAATCACTCCATAACAAGTTCAACTTAGGATTTTTCAGTACTCCTTTGTAGTAAATTAGCTTTCAGGTCCAAATATAGCTTTTCACTTTCCTTTCTGTTTCTATTGTATGGTTTTGTTTTCAAATGTATATTTGTCTAACAGTCATTTACTTTTTCAAATTCTGAACTGGTAACTGTTACATATTCAAAAATTTCTTAATTTATTTTTCTGTTTTATTTAGAAAGTAACCATTAGTCATAACAAAAAAATGCCAATATATAAATTTGTGTCTTGGCATTTTTTAACAGGTTTTGGATAAACTTAAACAAGATTCTCATTTGATATTCAGTAAAACTGGATAATACAAAAACCCACAAAATAGTTTGTGAAATTTTATTACAAAAATATTACCTACCCTAATATCTAACCACCCACTTTTTTCCATAAGTACTTCTCTTGGGCATGTATAAAATGATCTCAATTGAAAAATGTCAAAAGATCATATTTTATGTGACCATCACACATGCTGTTCAAATTTGTCAGGTATTTTTGATCATACTTTGTATATATTGTGCCAGTTAAAGAATATAGTTTGTTTTATGTATTTATTTTAAAAATTGTAACCTTTAAATTTTTATATGAACTATTTTAAAATATTTTGCTCTAGCCATGTAGATCTGGGGTTTAGGAACTAACTTTCTAAGTGGTCACAGAATTGAATTGTGTATAATTCAGTATTTGTTATTTTTCATGAAAATTGCGAAAAATAACATGAAAAATCACGATTTTCATGAAAAATACTGAAGGAATGTCTGAGAATTTGAGAAAAATTGCGGATAAAGCTAGTTAAAAGGTTAATTAAAAAGAAAAAAATAATGAAAACTTGCAGTGCTGTTGCTTTTACTTTGTCTCGACATGAGATCACCACTTTTTCCATTTGTCCAAGTTACTTTTCCTTCACTATTAGGTCAAACAGGAAAAGAATCAAAAATGAAAATTACAGATATCAGTGCTAATCTTTGATCCAAAGATTTGTAATAAGAAATACAGAGAAAATCCTCCCCCTTCTCTTGGACATGAGTAGAGGCTTACGCCTGGTTTTCTTGTTTAGAAGGGTTTCCGTACTCTCTCTCTCTCTCACTGGCCTCTGTATCTCCAGTTGCCTTGATCTATCCACCCTCTTCTCCTCATCCTTTCTTCTATCACTCCTATCTGATCTTGCTCCAAATTTTCTGTAACCCCTTGCGTCCTAGTGGCTTTCCGCCTTGCTTGGGGTGAAACGCTTTAAAAAAAAAAAAAAAAAAAAATGAATTTGTCTCCCAGTAATCAACTGGCTTGAATTTAGTTATAAAGTTCGTGATATAATGATTTGAACAGAGGCAAATTCTATTTTTATTAAGTTATTAATGCTTATGTATTTTTTCTTCTTCAGCTCCAAGATAGAAAAAGAAAAGAAACAACAGGCCAAAGAAGTGGGAATGATTAGGTCTGAGGTATCTGGGCCAGAGGTAGGTATGATAAGGGCATATGTAAAATTTAGGTCTGCATTACTTTTTCCTTTGGATATACACATATAATGTTATGTTAACTATAATCTAAGAAAATGCTCTCATGTTCTATTAAAGCACTTATATAAAATACACTTTGAAGCTATACACATGTGGAAGTTAATATTCCTTCTCACAAAGATGTTTATAGTGTTACAGATGTGAAGTGTGAACTTGTTGATGCATTCTCTGAGTATAGAATCACATAGATATCATAAGTGAATATAATTATTGCTTGATGAAAAACAGTGAAAGTTATGGCAGTTTAAGATATGCAACTCTGGAAACAATGAGGAAAGGACAGATGACAGCATAAAGTTTGGAATCTGGTTACCAGTTTCTAAATGCCTTGTTGAATACAGAATAGCTATAATCTTGTGCCTTTTAAAAAATCTTAATGATTAAAGATATACAAACAATTGAACTGTTTAGTGGTTCTCAAACTTTTTTGTCCAATGCACCATTTTCACCATATGTCAGAATGTCATCCTTCACTGTTTGACTCAAAAGGTAGATTCCACATAATATGCATATATTATTGAAAATCTTCATTCTTTTCCATATTAGTACAGGGATTATTTTTATAGAGGTTTTTTTGCCACTCATGATGAACTCCAAATTCTGTAAAAAACAAAAAAACGTAAGATTCCTCTCTTGAAACTATGAAATTCTCCCCCTGGTTGGGAACCCCTTGTTTAGTAAAACTTATGTGAAAGTTGTATTCTTAATACAGTTTTTAATTATCCAGTTTCTTTGTTGGGATATTTTTCAAACTCTAAATAAATTGCATAATCAGTGTACTGATGATAATACTTAGTGTTTTATTCTTTGAATTCAGCCAAGAAACACTATTTTCATAAGATGTATTTAGATATACCCACCCACTAAAAGGCATTAAAAGTAATGAAGTGAATATTTTAGTCTACCAATCTATATTCAAAAGATATTACCACTGTCTCATGATGATTGTTATATTTGTATACACATTTCATGGGATAAATGTAATAGTATTTATTTAATACTTTATTTCTCTCTGTCCTATAATAGTTATTTCATGTGCATGCGCATTACATATATTAAATGTTGCAACTATTATAGGGTAGTAGTAGTATTTAAAAAATAGAGGATAAATACAAAAACATTAAATTCATATAGATTAAATTGTTATATAACAATTTTAAGAATTAAGATTTTTTTTTTTTTACTTCTGCTAGATGTTTCAGCCATTTGTCTAACTTAATAAATTTGAAAAACTAGTTTAGGGCTTTGTGACCCCTCAATATGTCAAAATTTCTTTCTTGGGATTTATGTTATAAAAAAAAAAGTCACTCACTTATGGCACATGTCAAAAACATTAATAAAGGAGAAGCAATGGCAAAAACCATATTAAACAGTATGAAAATCTGCTATAAGTAAATTGACACACAGGAATTTGGTAAAAGAAAATGAGTTTAAGAAAAATCCAACCCAATCCAGTTAATACAAGAGGAAAAAATAAAATGAATGGTGCTTGGAATAATGCTTTTATTTCTTTACATGTATGGGACCTACCATTTTTTAATATTTCAAGAACTGATCAGATGACCTTGATGTAATTTAGCAACTAATTAAAATGGAATTTATTGTACATGTGTGAATAGACACTCTCCCTTAGGTTTATTTGTTGGCAATGAGCTGCTATTAAATGAGCTTGTGTACTGTGTGACTATCACTGTTAATAATCATTAGGTTTTTACTTCATTCCTCCATTAAAAAAAAAAAACTGTTCAAATAATTAAAAAAAATTTAAGGGTAAATTCAATGAGTGAAGCCCAGATAAAATTTTGGTACTGATGCTACAAACATGGATGAAAATCTATTGAAAAAGCATTTTGAGAAGCCTTCAACAAGCAAGACACTTGAAAATGTTAAATGTGTGTGTGTAGGCTGTAATAAAAAAAAATGGTAATACAGGAATTAAGATCTGGAGATTCTACAGACTCTGGAAGGTACCCAGTAATTTTGAATCTCTTGATTGTCCATTCTTCACATTTCAAGCCAGAATTTTTAGAAAAACTGCATCTGAGATTAGTTGGTTACTTTTCCTTGCCATTCAAAGCTAAAAAAATCAATGTTGAAAGATAGCTTATATTTCACATAGTGGACAAGATTAATAAGAATGTAATAATGTAATTAGTGACAACCCTCAAAAAGGACTTGGCAGACAAGTTGTAAAGGGTGGGGGGAATACTTTTGAAGAGGACTAAAGCACCATTGCTTTTGTTAGGCTGCTTTTTCTTGAATATTTTGATGTTTGAATATTTTCCAAAACAGACCCCATATATACATTAAAAAATTTGTAGCCTAATGATGGGATAGAGAAAAAGCGTTTATTTTATTCAACAAATGCTTAAACATAATTTCCTTGTTGATAAATTCTTTGGTGAATATTAAAATATTAATCATTCAAATTAAACATTATACAATGAAAATTTAAAATCAAAATTCACCTAATAACTGTTATTGCAGACTTATTGAGATCTTGTACATATGAATAGATGTATACACATGTGTGTGTGTATATGTATGTATATATATATATATATATATATATATATATATATATGAATGATGAATTACAATCAGATGCAGGCTGGAATCCAACAGAATGATAGGATAAAGAACAAATAAGAAAAGATTATCAATCTAACAGCTTTCACTTTTATTAAAGCTACATCAGAGAATGAGATAGGACAAAAAAAAAAGAAGAAATTCTGGAATTTTTATTTTTGTGTTTGATTCTCAATGGTTAAGCAGCCTTAGTATAATTTATGGTCTCCCAAACTCAAGCAGAGATGTGGTGTCCTTTTGAAGCTCAGGGGAAAAAAAAAAAAAAATGAACAAAGCCTAATTGAAAAAAATGTAAATATTGTTTTATATATGTCAGTATATTATATCTCTACTTTGTCTATGTGGGATTCAGATGATAATGTATATTCAAATTCACAGATCATTTGGACAATTATTACACACTCTGACCAAAAAAGAAATCACTTGTATAAATGTAAGAAAAATATAAAAAGTCCTTGTCAGTTGTCCTCAATGGAAGCTGTAAATATATTAAAAATAAAATGGTATGAAGTCAAAACAATTTGAATAAAAATATCAATAAGGTCATAATGCTTTTACATTACTAATTATTTAATTATAATACAAAAAACAATACAATATAAAAGCAATACAATTAATACTAAAGTTGGCATTGTTTCAACAATTTGATATATTTTATATAACAAGGTTAGTTCAGTTTCAAAACAAAATTGAGCAAATTAGTCTTGCTTTTTGCATCTATTCAGATTATATACTCTTAAAAATGAATGATCTCTCTTTACAACCTTATCAGTCAATTTTAAACCACCAAAGACAAAAGAAACTCTGAAAGATGTATTTTTATGTAATGAGTTCTTGATTAACAAATAACGATATGTGATTGATTTTGTTAATATTTTCACTTATTGATACCATTCTCAGACTATCATTCCTTTAATTGATTTTGTTTCATTGCAGATCGCTGAAGAAATGGAAAAGGAAAGAAAGATGTTCCAGCTTCAGGCATGTGAAGTAAGTCATTTTAAACAATTTTCTGTTTTTAAATCTTCATGATGGATCTTTTATGCAGTTTCTCTGATTCTTTTCACTCTTAAGTTATTTAAACAAATAAAATGCTTTATGACTAAAAGAAAATTATATTTGGTAATTCCTTAGAACTGCTACTTTGTGGAACAGACTCCTGAGAGAATGATTCCACCATTCTCTTCAACATCATAAAATAATATCTGCTATTGTGACTCAATTATTTTAACTCGCAAATTTGTTTTTTTTCTTCTTAATTCATTCTGATTACAAAATATTTTGCACTTTGTTTATAGATTCATAATAATCTACAAAAAAATAGCCATATTCACTCATCAATGCAAAGTTAAATTAACTTATGTTATATTACTTTCTTAGGTGAATTTTGACAGAAAAACAGATTCTGAAATTTTATAATTTGTGTGTTTAGCAGTCTTTTTTTTTTTTCCTAATATAATTCAGTGGGATTTTATTGATAACATTTGCTTTATTTTTGCTGCAGACTGATTGTACATTGAGAATGTCATTTAGATTAGCTTTACATTTTTTTATACTAAATTTTCACCCAATATGAGGCCCAAGAGCCACTCAAGGTAGAGGAATACTGAGTGAGGTTGTTGTATGGACTTAAGAGGAGGAAGTAGTTGAAGATTATGAGAATATATAGGATAGATAATAGTTGACCCTAGACTTGAAGAGGTTAAGATTGTGGTGATCAGGGAAGTATTCTCTCAAAGTAGCAGTTTTGAGGAAGAAACTGTTTGAGTGAAATTACCAATGGAATATGAAGGGAATGAAGCTTTGACCCTGTGTACATGACATGACATATCCTAGCTGTAAAGGTCTGAACTGGTGGCATTAAGGAATGTAGTTCATCTGAACATTTGCCATGAAATTGATTGATTGATTTGTTATCTATGGTTATCAACCCATTTCAATATTTTGCATGTAAGTGAATATAACAAACCAACAGGAATTGGAACTTGGCTCCCTGATTAACAATTCTGAGCTGTTATCCATTACACCACCTGCATGTCCAAGCTTATAGTACCTTGGGACTGGCCAGGCTCAATGTTGCTTAACTTTGGTGATTGTAATTTGTGATGAAAATAGCAATAGAGGAGCAATAGGCTTGCAATGTTTTATCTGAAGAAAGGGGCTGTAGAGTTAAAAATTGTATAGTTTTAAATGATATGGCATTTGTGATTTGTTTCACAGTCTATTATCTATACTATTATTTTTTGTTTGTATGATTTCTATTTTTTGTTTGTATGAAAAACTTGCATAATATTTGTGAAGGAATTGGGAACAGAGAGAAGAAAGGAAATGGTAGAATCTAAGAAAGCAAAAGAAAAATGGAAAAAAAAAACCTAAATTAATTTATTGGAATCAAATCTTGAATGTGTGTGTATAATAAAGTAATTTCTACCTTTCAATTTTAACATTTTAATGTTTCTAAGCTTTTCTTTTGATTGACATTTCCAAAATGATCAGAACACAAGCTAATTCCTTTTTCTTTTTCCAGTACCTGATAAAAGTAAATGAAATTCGTACAAAAAAAGGAGTTGACCTCTTACAGCACCTAGTTGAATATTACCAAGCCCAGACCACGTGAGTATTTACTACCATGAGATTGGTGGGAGGTAAATATATTATGCATCTGTTTTTGTTTTTATATATATATATATATATATATATATATATATGATGGACTCTCCCGTCGAGTTTGATGTATGAGGTTCCGATGACCACAAACTAATTATATGCATGACTTTTGAGACCAGCTCAAGAATTGCACAAAAGACCACAAACAGTACAGGAGAATGTACTGTATCCAAGTGCAGTAGGAACACTGTTAGCGGTTTTATTTTTCTTTCGTGTTTCACGCAGTTGAATGATGCTTACTTCTTGATGGTGCATTATTCTTGAATGGCATCTAGAGCAATACTCTGATCTCTTCATAGCTACCTCTACAAAGCTCTTGAATGGTATATTGATGCAAGAAAGGTTGCTCTTCAGTTTATCTTTATACCGAAAGCCAAGGTCTACCGCCATTTCTATGACCACTATGGAGTTCACTGTAGAAAAGAACTTTTGGTATATGATCATCACTCATCCTTGCCACATGGCCAGCCCAATGTAGTTGTGATTGTATTATGAAGGTCTTGATGGTACCAATCTTGCATTTCTCAAAAAGGTCAGTATTTGACCCTCAATCATCAAACTTTAAGCCACAGATTGCATGGAGACAGCCTTTATGGAAGACATCAAATCAATTTATAATATATAATATTTGGCTTGATAAAGTCCTTCAGAGGATGAAATGTGTTGGCTAAGATAAGTTTTCCTTTTGTCTTTATTCATATTGTCCTTTTACAGGTACACACTATCTGAAATTTTTATGCACACCCTCAGACATCTTGTTTAATTTTATTGACTTTCCAAAATTACAAGTAATCTTTCACAGACAAGGAGAAAATTCTGTACCCATTATTGATAAGTATTCTTTTTATATTATTTAATTCTTTAAAGAAAATTATTTTGGCTGAGAATATAAATTTCGCTCTTTGGATTAGGTTATTAATGCCAGCAGTTTTATATTTTCCAGGACATTCACTTTTTCTACATCCTTCTCCATAATTTTGAATTCAGAATAGTTCTTCTAGACTAGCAGCCATCCAAAGCTAGGGAGACCCATTTACCATGCTATTCATTTTTTAAATTTAAATATGTTATGTCTATCCATGACATAGGTGAACATGACTCTCCACAGATTCTTTTCCTTGGGTATATATAGTAGAGTTGTTTCCCTGTTGCCATTTCCAAGGTTTTGAATTTAGAGTTTTCTTTTTCCTAGACCAGCTGCCAACTAACGTTTGAGAGCCTAGTTTGCCTTGTTGTTTAACCTATAGCTGGGGGAGAAGTGATGGATTTCTTGAGGGCATTTGTATGAATTGAATGTAACAGACTGAGAATTTAAACCGTCTGTTCCTCATTCTGTGTTGATAAGTGACACAACTTGCACATCTATTTTAAGTAAATACTAGTAAAAATTAATAACTGTTGACTGATTCATTTAATACAGATAAAAACAAGGTTGCTACTCAATATGTATAAAACAAGTTTTTATTTTTTTTTTTTATTATTTATTTTTATTTTTTTCTCTAAGATTTGACATTTTTGACAAATTTAAAGAATGCCTGGTTTTTAATTTTTTTTTGCTTTTTGATTTCACCCTAGAGTTAAAATGCGTAACAAATTTCATTCATATTTTATGAAGTGGTGCCAATAAATTTCTTGGCTTGGCCAAGAAGAGCTTAAAAAAAAAAAAAAGTATGATGTTGGCTATTGGGTCTGAGGAAGTTTTAACACTCCCTTATGCTTACAAAAAAATTTATTTTTATCTCTCCTCTTTGGTACCAAATAAAAGGGGATTCTAATAAATAGGGGTGGTTGGAGACAAAAAAGAGAAAACCTCATGAAAGATAAAGTGAGAAATAAATGTGTGCTTTCAATAATGGGTTTAGTTGGGAAATGATTAAAATCAAGTCTATTTACACTGTTTGGACTGTTGTCATCATCTTTGTCATATTCATAACATTTAGGCTGTTGTACGCTTCGACCTTCTTCAGGTGATATACGTTGGAATTTCAAAATGAACCCTTTATTTAGTCCACTGGGGTAGATTGTTATAGTTCTTGGAGACACATGGCCCAGTGGATAAAAGCGTTGGTTGAAGTAATCCAGTGACTTGACCCAAAGAGTTCAATACCTGGCCACAGCAGAATTGTGTTACTAAGGGAAATTAACTGTAAACTGAGCTATCCAAAGGCAAATTCCATGAAATTAGAACAATCTATCCACATGAACTAAATAAAGAATCCTGTTTGAAATTCCGACATATATCACTTGAAGAAGGTCGGAGCATACAATGGCCAAAATACCATGAATATGACAATAAAGATGAAGACAACAGTTTGAACAATGTAAATAGTGTAAATGGTTACATTACCTCATCTCAGATAAGACAGATATAGACAGATGTTAAAATTGAGTTTTTTAACTTTATAATTGGACTGCAAAGAAATGAAATTAAAAATAAACGTTTATCACTATCTTTAAGTAAAATGTTTTAACAAAATCAAAAATATTTAAATGATATTTTGACATTGTTACAATACAAATAAATGTTCATCAATAGCCAACAATATCCTAAAACATTGTAAAATGCGTTACTGAAATTGAAAATATTTCTATCATGTTAATTTTCCTTGTCTAGTTCAGTTCTACTCTTAATAAGTGTGTGGGAAGGTTATAGTAAACTCGGGGTGAGGTTGGAAACAGATCCAAAACTTAAGCAGTAGGAGATGTTTATTTGGCACCCTAGACTGTTTACACTTATAATGGTGTCAATGATATTGTATCTATCAGGTTTATAAAAGGTAACAGAACCCAAGATATGTTCATTAGAAAATAATTGTTGCATCTGCACTGAGGCAAATTGTTCTTTGCTTTTATTTCTGGATTTGTAATTGATATTTTCATTTTTTTTTTTTTTTTTAAGGCTCTGTTTAAAAAAACAAAAAAAAGTGTTATTTAACAGTACATTACCTATATTGATGCCAAACTTTAAATTTGTCTTACTGACTATTTATTTGTTTCAGTCTATTCCAAGATGGAATCAAAACTATCACTCATTTTAGCAGTTTTATCGACGGCTTAGTTGGACAGCTTCGCAAAATTAAACAGAGGCAAGATGAGGAACGAAGGCAGCTTATTGAGCTGAGAGATGTTCTCAAGAATTCCATGTCTTCTTTCAAAGAGGTATGTCCATACAGTTTGCCATTATTTCTTCATCTGTTGCTGTTTTTTATATCATGGTCATTGTTTACTTGAAACAATATTATTTTGAAACTTTTGATTGAGATTTTTTCAGTTTATAATGGCTTCCAAAAGCAGATTTAGGACTAAGGAATTCTGACATATAATCAATATGGTCAATGTTCATATCTCAAAGAAAAAGCTTTCTTAAATCTTTGATTTTTAAGATACAGGAAAAAATGTTATTTCTTTTGTTGTTTTATCTGTTGAGTTTCAAGAGACAGTTGTATAAATCATTTTTTTTTTTTTTTTACTGTATATTTGTTTACACCAAAACACACACAAGTTTAGTGTTTTCCACTTCACAAATAACAAAATTTAATTTTCAGATAAACACAACAAATTTGTCTTAGATAAAACAAGACCCTGAGAATGACATTTTGCTAATGTCGACAGTACTCAATAAATGAATATGCATCAATATAATAATTTTCTTTCTTCCTTTAATAAGTATGCTAAAAACTTGTCTAAATTATTTAATGAAATGTCTTAATCAAAACATGCTGCCAATAAATATATACATATATACACACACACACACAGTGCAAATTTTTCTCTATTGAGATTTCTTGGATATTCAGGCTAGTAGAAAAAAAATGGAACAACTACTCAAATATGAGTTTTCACTAAAAATAACATTTAAGTGACACACACACACACACACACACACACACACACATAACAGTGTGCCATAAATTAAAACTAATAAATTTTTGTAATATAGATTACCCTCTAAAGTTGAATTTATTCAGTTTTGATAACTTCAATCAGTTGTACTCAATGCTGAATTTGCATATATGTTGCATCTCAGGGGCCCCAAGATTAATCTTAGGCCCCCTAATAAAACTAAAAAAAACAAAAAAAATAAGATATAAGAACAGAGGAAATTTGTCTATTTTCAGAGTTAATGGGGCTCCTTTGAACTAATTTGGAACAATTTAG
This sequence comes from Acanthosepion pharaonis, assembly GCA_903632075.3. Classification (NCBI taxonomy): domain Eukaryota; kingdom Metazoa; phylum Mollusca; class Cephalopoda; order Sepiida; family Sepiidae; genus Acanthosepion; species Acanthosepion pharaonis. Next base: position 2,276,281 of record CAHIKZ030002101.1, on the reverse strand, counting down.
AGTACTTGGGTCCCTCTAGTTGGAGTGGGTCTATAAATTCGATGGTGGCCCCATTTAGATTTTGATGCATCTTTTTTATATAAATATATATTTTTGATGTAGGGGGCATGTTACTGGTGTCTTGACCCCCTGGCATTTTAGTTACACCAAAAAAAGATTATCTAAAAATTTTTTTTTTATGGACATAGGTGAGTGTGAACATACGTAATGAAGGGGCCTCATTGTACTGAATATATTTTTTGTGGTTTTTTGAAACAGGTGATTATTTTTTAAGCTGGAACCATTTTAACCCTAAGCTATTACAACTAGCATGTTGCTTTAAGGTGAAGATTTTTTTTATTGCATATAAGTTAATAATTTTATTTTTAGCTGTTAGATTTGATTTAGCATCAGGATTATTTATAGCTTAACAAAATTGTAACCATATTATCAGTAGTTAAATAAGCAAGCATAGGGCCACATTTATTTAAAAAAGTTAAGTAGTTTACAAAGACTTAAAGTTCAAATCAATCTCATTCTTTGTATTTTAAATTGAAACTGTTTTAACCTGTTTATTCTTCATTTATTTTTGTAAATTCATTTGTGATGAACATTGCTGCACAATGTCATTATGTCATATTCTGTTAATATAAATTGATAAAAACATTGAATCTTGATCACAAAGTGCGACAGTAGATAAAGTTCAAATTTTTATAGAATAAAATTAAGAATGTTATAAACAAGTTTTTTGACGACATGGTTTCAAGCTGTCATATAGCATAAAAGTGTTTATTTCTTTGAAAATTCATTTTAAACATTAACCAAATTAGAGGCTGAAAAAAAAAATTTACAATAATGAAAATTGGACTGAATCTCATTTATGGTCAATGCATCTGTTTGCATAAATCACTAGTGGGTAATATCCAACACCAATCAGCTACTTTAAAAGATTCCTGGGTGGTGGAAAAAAACAAACTACATATTAAAGATGAGAATTTTGGTAAATATGCTTGTATGACTATTATTATACATAATTATGCAGTCCAAGAATCTGTAACTATAATCCACTCAATATAGTTTTAGTATTAACCATAAGTTAGTTCTGTGGGTATTGAAGGAATATAAAATGTGCCTGAGCAGGCCCTGCAACAGGGAGTAGTTATCTACTCAAGCAGAGAAGCATACTCAGAAATGAGAAGCTAGCCACTATTATGTATAACTTGGTGTACATTTTTTTTTTATTTGTTGTAATCTAAAAATTAAGTTGATAATTCATAAAAAAACAATTATATATTTTATGGTTTAATTTGAAAACTTGTATTTAGAATGGAATGAAATTACAGATTGGTGATTACTTTTTTCTTATCGTGTTTTTAAATTTTATACATTAGAAAAAAATTGATTTAATATTATTATATATTCATTCATATATGTAGAGAAATAGATGAATTAATCAAATCATTTTGTTAAAAAATTTGGTGTCTATAAAAATTTAGATATAAAATTCTCCAAGAACTTTTATGGAGTAGTGCTTCAAATTAACATTTACCTGTGTTTAATATTTGACATTGCAAAATTATCAAGAACATTATCTGATTGTAAAAAAGTATACTACAAATGTTTGAGAATTACAATATTGGTAAGCTATTAAAATAAATTTTCAAAAGCTAATGAAGGAAGCCCCCATCAGTACTGGAAATAGCAATAACAATGAGCTTGAGAAACCGATTTTCTTGCAGAATTGTTTTAATAGAAAGTTTTTATAAATTTCACCAAAAGTAGCATAGGCAATTTAGTCAATGAATACCAAATGTTTCCTTAAAGAAACTGCTAATATTACAATTTTAATTTACTTTAAATATTGTATAATCAATAAAAGTTCAGGACTAAACCTATTAATATTTTTTCTCCTTAGCAATCTGTTTTTTTTTATTTTTTTTATTTTAAATAATAGGAAAGATGAGAAAAATTCATTAACCTGTTGGAATTGCAAATTATTACTTATTTTTTTAAATGTTTTTTTTTCTTTTTTTTTTCATAACTTTCTGGATGTGGTTATTTCAGATTAATAATGTGTGTAGGGATGTGGATAAAAATATATCCCTTGGTTTTACAACAAAATTTCATAGAGAAGTTGTTGAATGCTAAATTTTCTGAAAAGAATAATCTAATTGTCTTTTTCTTGCTTCTTCTGGAAATTAAAATTTGAAGTTAAATTTATTGATATTCTATAAATAGAAAAGGATAGTTTTAGTTTGCTTAATAATAGCAAAAAAATATTTAACTTTTTCTTAAACTTGTCTATACAATTACTGTAACGTTAAACTTTTAGTGCCCTACTTAACATTGTATGAATACCATTTGTAGTTAGAGCACGTGAAAGGTGAATAACTATTAAAGAAAAAAAAAAATTTTAGGCTTTTCTAAAATTTTCCATAGATTGGAATCCAAGGGAGATAATTAAGAAAAATGTAAATTTTTCATAAAGCTTAAATTAACATGTTTAATTTAATATTTTTTAGTTAAGAAAAGTTGACAAAAAAATTATAACTTTATTTTAGGATGAAATGAAAAATGGTATTCTCTAACACACATAACTATCATTATGGCATAAATACAATATTAAGATTGATTAATCAGAAACAGTGATTTTGAGAATAGAAATTGATTAAAAATTGTGAATTTAACAATTTTGTATTGAAGAATTACTCTATGAACCTGCGTCATATGACGAATTCAGCACTAATACACACACATTTTATATATATATAATATATATATATAATGTCTGTGTGTGTCTGTGCCTCTCTAACTTCTGGAAGGCTGTGGAAGGTTTGCTTTACCATATTCCTGTGGCGCCACTCTTTACCCTCACATTTCACTTTTCTTCTTTTTTTTTTTTTTTCCTTCATCAGTTCATAGTTAGTCAAAAGCAGCAACACTTTTACTGTGCATTCTGATGTTTGTTTTTGCATGAAATCTGTCTTCTCTGATGATTCTTTTGATTCTACTAGGAATTTTCTTTTACAGAAAAAAAGATTTTCTCCTAAGAATACTTTTCATTCCACATTGGGCTGTGTCTATTCAAAAGACCTCTTTTTCACCACAGTCACTGCATTCACACTATTATCACATCATATCTTTCACTAGAATAAATTTATTATGGCTTTAGTATTTTTTTAGCAAGAAAATGTCAATCATTATTTATTCTGTTAAATAAAGCCAAACTATAGCTCAATTCAGAACATAGATAAATTGTCTCAATTTTTTTTCTTTTAATTGAACTTCTTAGTATGAATTTTTGTTTCTTAAATGTAGACTAGCATTCTCATCTTTTATCTTTTCTTACAGTTACATTTTAAAATTCTCTTGCCTTTTTGCAGTTAAAATCTGTTGCATATGTTGTCTTGCAAGATTTGACATTTTTAGTATTTTGTTTACATTATTTGTAAACTTGTTAGTAAATTTATTGCCTGATGATGATAAAAAAATTCTACAACAAATATTGTCAATCCACTTAATCCAATGCATTGCTATAAATTCTGCATTAGGCCATGAGAATTTCAGGTTAAAATTTAACTAATACAGGAGTGGATCAGTAAGTTTATAAATTTATTGATCCACTCTTGTATTTGTAAATAAAAAAATGATTTTTATATGTGTTGTGTTAAATATGTACCAGAAGAAGTAAAAAAAACTAGTATTCTAGATTTCAAATATCAAAAAAACCTTAGGTATGCAGAAGGTAACAATAACATTCTTGTTTACCAATATTTTTTTATCTTTTGTAAGTCATGAGAATTGAGATGACTGTCAATAGTTGAAAACATCCATTTTCTCCTATATTTATCATTTTGAGAATAAGTTTTATATTTGACAAGTTATAAGATGACAGTATATGAGAATATATTTTTCTATCTTATAAGAAAAAAAATTTTTTTTATACTTTGTATGGTACATGACTCCTTGATTTATAAAAATATGTAATTGAAAATATATTTTTATTTCTTCACAAAGCAATGCAGAATTTTATTTCCTAACATCTTTAAGCCAATATCAAGCTGTGGTACATGTTCTTGTTACTTTAATGACAATTGTAATTTCTGTCTGAATTTTCTGGGATAACGAGTTATCATTATTTACACTATTTACATTCATATTGTCTTCATTATTGTTGCTGCTATCATGTTTCAGCTGTTGTTCCCTCTAGCCTTTATCAGGTGTATATTGATCTGGGTAATCTACAGAGCACTCTGAACCAAACCCTTCATTTAATCTACAGGGGTAGACTGTTCTCATTCCATTGCCCATGTCTTAAGAATTAGAAGAGATAACCTTAGAAATGGGCAGTTAAACAAAAACAGTCTACCCCTGAAATGATTAAATGAAGGTAACTCAGATCAATATACACTGATAAAGGCTGTAGGACACAATGGCCGAAACATAACGGCGACAAAGATGAGGACACTAGTCTGAATATAAATAGTGTAAATGACAATTGTAATGTTAGACAATTTTCAAAATAAATCTCTTAATAAATACACAAGAAATGTTTTTAACTAATTCCAAAAGTAAAAGGAAAATAATATAATGCTGAAGTCCAAGGGAGATAATTAAATAAGGTAAGATTACAGCCACATGAAAAATATAAAGAAAATCAAATAAAAATTAGTCCAATGTTGTCTTAATTGCTTTTGTTATTTTAGATGAAGAGGAATTTTATTTAAATAAAATCTGTTGAAATGCATGTGAAGATGACTTTAGTTTTTTATGTTGCAAGTATGACCCTAGTTTTTAACGTTATAACTTTATAATTGTTTGACAATGTTTAACTTTTGTACCTGGAGAAAAAAAATGGTGTATGAAAAAGGATATTTATTCCCATAATATCACTATTACTGTATACACTTTTAACACTCTCGGCAATGTATATTTACAAGATATTGTTTGTGATATTTATTTACCTTTTATAAAGGAATAAATTTGAAAAGAAATTTTTTTATTCAAAAATTGATTAAAAAAAAAAAAATTACAAAATTCTCAAAATATGTAAGAGGAATAGATTCTCTAAAACCAATTTTAGTGAATTTATGTGGCAAGAGCAAATGAAAGAAATGCCTGGGGAATTCATTTTTTTCAAAATTTATAATTACAGTTAACTGTCATTGTGTATTTAAATTTATTTGTTCATGGACATTTTTATTAATTTATGACTAAAAAAATTCTTTTTGTATTTATTTCCTCATAAAATGGTAAATAATGAATATTTCATTATAGTTTGTTCACATATTTTTATAATTTTGCAAATATAAAATTCTTGTAAATAAGTAATCTAATAAATAAATAGTGTTTAATATTTTTGATTTTCAAGAATAATGGAAATGTATAAGTTCACTTTCATATTTTGAGGTTTTATTAAAATTCTAGTCATTGCTTTTTAAAACAATAAGTATGGCAAAGTGTGTTAAAAGTGTATACAGTAATAGTGGTGTCAAGGGAATAACTGTTCTTTTGATACATCATTTTATTTGTGGGTATGAAGGTTAAACATTGCCGATTGTTTTATATAAAAGATGTGAATGCTAGTCAAAAACTTAAAATTGTTTGAACAGTAATTGTTTTTATCAAATAGCTAACATTTGATAGTAATGTTTTAAATTCTATTTGTGTGTGTCCATTCTGGGATATTGGTTTGGTAGGTGGGAAAGCAACAAAAAAAAATTGTTAGAAACAATAATTTTTTTTTTCCTCATAAAGTATTTTTTTTTTCTTGGCCTACATAGATTGTACTAATCATTTTTGGCTTTCTCTCTTTAAGCATGCACACCATCGGCTATCTGGAGGCAGCTGGATTGTAGGTGTTTTAATTTCTGATGCAGTTTTTTTTTTTTTTTTTTTTTTAATTTTCTGGTGTTTGTTGTTGTTGCTGTTGGTTGGTTAGTCTTTTTGATTGTTGTTTGTATATTTAAAACCCTTTATCCTCATGTATTTTTTGCATGATCTGCATGTTTTGAGTAATACCAGTTTCTGCCTCCTCTTCCTCCTTCATATGCACTGGTCTCCACAAAAAAACAAACAAACAAAAAAAAAAAAAAAGCAAAAAAAATATGTACCCAGGACAAAACAGCATAGTTACAAGGTGCAGTCACTTTCAGTTTTAGTGGTGCTCTGGGAATGTAGATTTCTTTTCTACCTTTTGTGTGTGTGTGTGTGTGTATACTTTCATGAAAATGATTTCCTTTATTAACATAGATTGATTTTTCATTGTGTTTAAATGCAATGAAAAACATACCAAAAGCATTTTTTAAGTCTTTGAAAGAAGTGAAAAAATTTTTTTTAGGTGAAAAGAAAAATTAGTTGGTGATTGTCCTTTTTGCCTAAGTGTGTTTAGATGTCTTTGTAAAAATTACTGATTACTGTCTTTTGCTTCATTCATATTTGTGTGCTTCTTGCTGTGGTTCATGTTTTCTTTTCACTTTAACATCTTTTCTTTTAAAAAAGATTTGTATGTAAATCTTCATTAGTATTTGCTGTGTTTAAAAATTTCTTTTATGATTCCCTGTATTCTCTCTACAATTTGACTCTTTTTTTTTTTTTTTTTTTTTTTGTTGCTTTATTTTTAAATTAATACTTTATCAATTCTTAAACAGAAAGGACATTCACACTTGGAATCAGAAAGTGACAGTTGAAATTTCTTGAGCACATAATGAGGAAAGAGGGTTTAGAAAATTTGACACTCACAAGACATATAGAAGGCAAGTGGAACAGAAAAAAATAGTGTTTAACTTACCTAATGAGCTTGTGTAAATAGTTGGCAGAACAAGAATTTGGAGAGATAGCAAAAGGGCCAACTTTAATAAGAGCTAAAAAGGACAAAAGGTTGTGAAAGAACATGGCACAGAGTAGTAGTAATTCTTATCTTTTATCTAGAGAACAAAAATTCCAGGAATGCAATAACGGTTAACTAAATATATTTATAGTATTTTTTGTTTTGTTTTTTATTTTTTTATTTTTTTTTACAATCTCCAAGATTGTATCAGAAATGGCAACATAAAGAACAAAACCAGGCAATGTGAAAACTTACAATATCATAACAAAAAGATGCAAGCTAAAATAGTTTGAACATGCTTCAGGATCGACATGGTGCTAGGAGAAAAAAACAGAATGGACGATAATGTGGTTGTGTGATGTTCTGGGAGAGGTGGTTGCCAAGTCATTTGTGCTGCCTCTATGGTTGGCTACATGTAAAATTTTATTAAAAATGATATTTTTTTATATCTAGTATTTAGTTTTTTTTGTTTAAACTTAAATTTAGGAAGTTGGTTGATTTAACTTTCTGTTTAGTTTTAATGCATGATATATTATGGTACAAATGTATTTGTATATAATTTGCTAACTGAATGAGGGTATGTGGTTAGAATGTTAGCATTTTGACCATGAGAACCCAGGTACAAATCTCACCATGGTTGATTTGTCTGGGTAGTGACTTCTTGATAATATTGGCCTGGGGAGATGAACTCAGCGTAGTACCATTGGCAAGTACCTGAAAATCATGCCATCAGTTGACCCAAGCCTTGTAAGTAAAATTAGGTAGATGAAACTTTTTGGAAGCTGCTGATGGTTCTGCCAACGTGAAATTACAAGTCCTTGTATCCAAGGGTTAGAGTATATTAATCTTGTTCAAACTATTGATCATACCAGATTATGTGTTATCTCTCTCTCTCCCTCAGAAACTGTAACCATGATATGCTTAGCATAGTTGCAGTATAAACTACAGGTTGGCTCTGTGGGTGTTGAACAAACACAAATGTACCTGAGAAAATGTTTGCAATAATGGTTATCTAGCCACCCTAGTAGACAAGCATACTCAGATACAAGTGACTAGTCATACTCATTGTATTTAGTTACTGGCATGAACTTTGACTGCATCATAAGAGTTAATCTATAGCATATGAAAAGGATTTTACACTTAATGCAACTTGTTTGTGAATATGAAAAATTTTATCTATTTTGAAAAATGGAGAAAGTGTTTTAAGTAGGTATTTATTGGTTTCTGCCAGTACTTGTAAGTACTTTAAGGAATGTGTCAGACTAGTTCAATTTTGGTGTAAAGTCATGTTTCTATTACATTTTACAATGATCAAAATCACTTCTAACAGGTTGTAAAGTCTAGCATTCTGATCATAATACTATCATAATAATTCCTTGTTTTTTTAATTATAAAATCAATATATCAGGCTTCTGTAAGACCCCACCCAAAGTTATTTATTTAGATTATAATTTTAAAAAGCTGGATTTAATATCTAGCAAAAAGAAAACAAAATTCATAAAGCATTTATCTTAGTTTATATAAAACATTGAAATCTCAGATGTTAAAAAGAATGGGTAAAATAGAAAAGTAGATTGAACATTTTATTTAGACTTGATTGGCAACCAATCTGAGATTGACACAGCAAGAAATAGTTCAGTTGGGAAAAACATAAATCTGTTTCTTTTCCATCAGCTACAGATAAAATAGCAAAAAATAGGAGTAGAGTAGGGCTTGTAGGCCAATTCAATAAAAGCTGACTTGCTAAATGGCATGCAAGATGAAAGACTAAATGAATCCTGGATCCAAAACCATAAGTCTCTATTTTTATGTTCAAAATAATGGCTGTACAGGGTGCGATGGATAAATTGACGTCTAAATTATGCAAAAATAAAAATAACATTGATATCTCATTTTAATAGATATATTTACCAAAATTACACAAAAATTTCTTCAAATACTAAAGAGTAAATTCATTCAATAAAATCACTATTGGCATCAACCACAGCCTCCAGATGACTTTGGAATCTTCTGCAATTCTTCTGGATGGTCTTCTTGTTTCAGTTGGTGAATGCTGCCATAATCCTTGCCTTCAGTTCATCTTTGGTGTTACAAGGAGTTTTGTTGGTTACTCATTCAACTGCACCCTACATATAATAATCAAGGTGGGGTTGCAGTTGGGTGAAGTAGGTGGCCAGATGTAAGGGGTGATGTAGTTGCAGAAATTGTCTGATATATCTGGGTTCTCCTGCTTGCATGACATGGTGCAGAGTCGTGTTGCCAGACATAGTCTTCCAGCTGCCACCCTCTTGACCTAGGGTAGCACTTGATGTAGGTCTCTGTGTTAAGTTTTAGGCTCTGTAGGAAGAAGAATGGAGGCAAAATGTTGCCATCACTAGTGATCACTCCAAACACCCTCATAATCATCATTAGATTCCTCTAACTCTTTCCGAATCCTTTGCACTGTCCTCAGATTGGCACCCAAAAACTCTGAAATGTTTATATTGGAGCTTTCGACATGAATGCCAAGCAGTACAGCATGCTGTTTCCAAATTTCTGGTGGAGTGAATTGCTTCATGGCATTCTTTTTCTCACAGTCGGTGTCCAACTGAACCTACTATATTGTACAGTTGACAGAATCAAAAACAAACAATGCACAAGCACAAAATTAAACTATAAAATGGAGACAGTTTATACATTGCATCCTGTACATGTAACAGAGTTGTTATTGACAAAGAAACTTGGATCAGCATGCAGAATTCAAATTTCAGCCAAGGTCATTTTGTTCATTATTTTGTACAAATACACTTGGGAAAGATATGAATCCATTTCTTTTCTCTCTCAACTATAGTTTAAATAAGGCAGACTGGACTCCCTACTCTTGGCTTGCAATCAGTCTTGGAGAAGGACGATGCTGAATTTGAAACTGGTTGGACATGTGGCTATCAATAAAAAACCTACTTGCTATGGAAAACATGGCCACAACACTAGTGTGGTGAGGCTGTGTTTGATGTCATTATATCCAAGGGTTAGAGTATACTAACCTTATTCAGATGGCATGGTGGAGTAATGGATAGTGGCTCGGATTGAGGAAAGGAGGCTTGGAAAATGTGACACTCACAGGACATATTGAAGACGGGAGGTACAGAAGAAAACTGTGCATAACCTACCTAAGAAGCTTGTGTAAATGGATGAAAGAACAGGGTTTTAGAAGGATAACAAAAAGACAATTTAATGAGTTACAAAGAACAGGAAATTGTGGAAAGCCATCATCACCAATGTCCTTGAAGTGACATGGTACATAGGTTTCAAGAATTAACCTTCAAAATGTTGGTGCATTTTAGAGGAACAGTCAAATTTAGTGTTTATTTATTAAGCGTAGCTTTGTTTGGTATAAGGCCATTTGTTTGTATCACCCAATATGAATCACTCACTACATTGGCATAATGATTCAGAAGACTGTTTTGGTAACTGTTTACACCAAGACAAGTGGTCAAGAATTATTAACCATGCTCAAGCATCGAATGAGAATCAAACTAACTAGAGTCTGTGTGTCTGTGTCTCTCTCTCTCTCATTTTTCTTGCAATGCTATGTCTCTTCAGAATGTTCACAGATTCCTTTATTATTGTAAATTATTGCCATGCATTCTTGGGAAAGATGGTGAAGTAGTTTTTGTTGCCTTGTCCACAATGTGGAATTCAGTTTGCTTTCTTTAACTGGTTGCCACCTATGGTTAGAGAGCTTAATCTACCCTGCTTTTCAATCCATAGCTGGTAAGAGAAGAGATGGTTTCATACCTTTCCTAAGGATGTTTGTGTGAGAGTGAATGTAACAGCCGAGCTTGGAATTTGAACTCGGCTTGCTAATTCTATTTTTTATCAGTGATAGCCATTACACTAGGAAAATGATTGACAGACTATCTTGGTAATTTTATTTATTAACTTTAGCTTAGTTTTATGCAAGGCCATAAGTTTAGGGTAGCCTGAGAATTGGTCACAATTCCTGATATTATTAAACTTTATGCCAAAACAAGACACAGATTCAGTGTTAATAATCAGGCTTGTGTTTTTCTGGAAGAGATACCATATTTGATTGCAGATAAGAAGCATATTTTTCCTCCAAATATTAGAAATTTTTGACTTCGTAATAAATGTGCAAAAATAAGCTTGTTTTGAACTGTAATATTTGATATGCCATTTTGACATTTTTTTTCTTAATCTATTAATATCCACCATCCCATTTTTTGGACAGTGGGCATTAATATATTTCTTATCTCTCTTTTTTTTTTTTTTTTTTTTTTTTTTTTTTAATCATTCTACTCCAAGCAATGCAATAAAGCCACTAAAATGCAAGAGATTACTGAGTGTAAGAGAATATGAGAATAACAAAAAATTATTAAGGAAAGAGAACAATAAAAGAACAGGTATTAAAAAGACAGAAGATAATGATTGACATTGCATTTAAATTTTTGAAGGTCAAACTTGACTGGAAAGCGAGAACGGCTTCTTGCTTTCCAGTCAAGCGAGAAGTACTGTTAGCATAGAACTTACAGCTGCATCTAATAATTTTAACTGTAAAATGATGAGACCTTGTTGGCAATCTAGTATTATGCTTAAATTCATAAAGTCTTGGTACCATAGAAGAAACATCATCAGAACAATTACCATGAAAATATTTATAGAAAAAGCGCAACATGGAATATATATATATATATATATATATATATATATATATGTATGTGTGTTATATAAATTTAACACAGGTTCAGAGTATTGTCTCGGGGAGAATTCAGCAAACTAGCAATGGGTTATGAGACTAACCTGCAAGTCATCCACCCCTCATCATTCTTGGCCTACACACATCAATAAAGAAAACATTGGAACTGAAGGTGTTAACAATAGAAATCCTTAGAGGACTAAATTATCCTATGCATTCTATCATGCATACTTTGGAAATGTGCTCAGAATAATATTTCCTAAGTTTTGAAGTGCACATTATTAAATCATTTCTAAAATATAAAAAATCAAATTAATAAATATAAAAAAAAATGTAGATCAATTTAAAATAAATAAAAATTTTATCTCTGAGAAAAGCAAATATGTATCCCTTGTGGAAATGGCAAAGTATTTGCATTATATCTACTTCAACCATACAAGTAAGCATCATTAGTCTATCTACCTATTATGCCCAGGATATTTTGTTACAAATGTTCTGCTTCAGCCGTACACTCTGAGTCCATTCCCATGTGCACTTTGTATATCCTAGATGTGTCCCCAGTGTAACTTCCACAGCTTCGTGTTGATAACTTATTGTCCTTTTTATTCTTAAGTCTTTACAGTCTCTTTATTTTTGTGGGGGTGATAAGTTTATACGTAATCAAAAATTACTCAAAAACTGTTGGCCTGATTAGATATTACATTTATTGAGATTTACTCATTTTTTTCAGATAATATTCTCATCTTGTCACTATTTTAATGAGAATGTTTTTCACTTTCTTTCAATACTATGTTACAGATAACTACTTTGTATTCAGAACAATATTAAATACATATTGATGATTACCTTTGATGAACAATATTAAATATATATCGATGATTACCCGAGATGAACGATATTACGTACATGTCGATGATTACCCGAGATGAACAATATTACGTACATGTCGATGATTACCTTAAATAAAATTATTTAAGTGTGAAAAGGTACATTCTTTTTCTCCACTTCAAGCTAATTTACTGTTTTTAAAACTATAATATATCTTCTGATCAGGACCAGATTATCTCCCCCCCTCCAATGGAGCCACCTACTGACTCACCCATACTTGTTTTAAATATTTTTTACTCATGATATATTTTAGTGACATTTACATAGCTTGAAGTAAGCTTATTGAAAATTCTTTAAATAAACTAGAATAGCTATCTTTTGTTTGTCAATAAAAATATTCTTTAAGAATAACCTCTGTTTTACTATTTAATCATTATGGCTGAACATAAATAATGAATGAAGGGGGCCTCAAATTCAATGAGACCAATGACTTTTTAAAGCCTAAATCCGACCCTGGATGCTAAGTAATTAAATAACTGAAAAGATTCTGGAGTTGATTTCAGTTTTGTAATTTTCCAAAAGGAATTCAATATTATGCTTATATCAGTATGAATTTGTTAAGCATAATAAATAGTGCTTAGGTAGATATTTTATAAAAGTTGTCATGTCTTTAAAATCAATTCCAAATGTTAAAATAGTCATTTGACAGTATATCAGCAGTCAATGAAAATAAGAAATAAAGCTACATGTTTAAATTTGAAGGAGTTTAAACATGTGGTTTTAAAAGACTAACTGATAAGGATGCTGGTGATAGGGATACAAATTCGATTCTTTCTAGCTATTATTCTTTGTCTTTTTTTATTATATTTTTGAAATCTCTATTTTATAGCTTTAAGTGTTGATTTTAAATTCTTTAATATATTGATTGGAATTTCTCACTTGATAACCTATTGATAAATGATCAAAATCAATCAGCTAGCTTTTTATATTGAGAGTTAAATGGAAAGCATTCTGATAAAGATATTGGATGGGAATACACAATGCTAGAAAAAACGGATATTAATCATGGAATGTAAATATTCTCTTAATGAGATCTTTTAACAAATATTTCATTTACTGCTTTTTGTGTGTGTTTGGTTTTGTTCAATTTTTATGATGTTTTCACTTTTTGTTTTCACTTAAATGATATTTAGTCATCTTATGTGACATCCTCCTCTTGCAGATGAACAGGCAAATATACTGTGCGGCCTGTGCAGATTTTGGGGTGAGCTTATGACCTTTGACCTGGATTTATAGCAAGCTTTTTCCCTACTCACTTGCTCACTTTAAAAAAAATATGCAATTTTCATTACCCTTAAAATTATTATGCACAATTTTTAATAATGGTTTGGGTTTAATTTTTTTTTTTTTTTTTGTTGGGGTGAAGTCTTGGTAATGGATAGTGGCTATTTCTTGCTCTCTCTTCTCTCTCTGACTAGTGGTGAGTAATTAAATAACAAAATGGAAAAAGATCCTATGTTACACATTTTGGCCTTCAAAAGTATCTCTTGTCACAAGAAGTGCATAGGCAAAACATCTAAAAATTTAAAAAGAATATATGAACACAAAAGGGATCTTTTATGAATCAACTAATTCAATACAGTTGTTCATTATGATTCTAGCTATAATTTCAATTTAAATAATGCAGCTTAAAAGTGAAAGCAATTTATTAAGGTGCGAATATATATATATATATATATATATATATATATATATATATATATATATATATATATATATAAATAAAGTTTAATTTCTGAGTATCCATAAAAATATATGTTCAGGATCATACAGCATAGCTTTCTCAACAAAATTACTGCTATTACAATGTAGAACATTTAACAAAAATTGACAAGAACAAGCAGCAGAAAGCTGAAGGAGGTTGGCTTGGCTGTGCATCTGCACACATCAGTTACCAAGAATTTAAAGTTAAGCATCCCTGCATCTTCAGCATTTCTCTCTATCTACAATTAAAACCAATGTTTGTTATCTTGTTGCCTCACCCGATATATATATATATATATATATATATATATATATATATATTGGATGGATTGATGCAAGTTTGTGATCCTGAGTTTCATGCCCTTGCGATCTTCAGACAAATATGATTCCATCAATAAAAGCATTTAGTCTGAAGAAGTCTTTATAAAGGATGAAACCTTGGATATTTTCTATTTTGTCATTTATTTACTCACACACACACACACTGAGCCTGGTCAGTACCTAGATGGTGACTACTTGGGAATATCAGGTATTGTAAGCTAGTGTGTGTGTATATATATATATATAATATATATATATATATATATATAATATAATGATAATACAGGGCCAGTACATGCTACAATGAACCCCCTTGTGGTGATTGGGGGCCCCAGGCAGTTCTTTGTGACCCTCACTATCTTATCAACATTTACTTTTTTCTACCTACATTTATATACATTACAAATTAAAATAGGTACAACTGGCTATTAAAAGGATGAAAAATTTTTCATGGTAAATTCTGACATCATCTTTTTTTTTTTTTTTTTTTTTTTTTTTTTTTTCATCAAAATCTGTGAATTTGTTTTGCTCATCCTAAGTCTTGAAAAAACACTATAAAAAAATTAAAACTATTTTTTATCCTTAATGTTGAATGCATTAAAATTCAACTTTTTAACAAGAAAAATCTCAAGTTGAACTTAAAAATTGCCACAAAACATGTCTTTAATTTGTATTTAGATATATTGTACTTATTTTCAATTATAATAGTTGAATTGATCACCTATATTGCATATGATCCATTATTGTACATAATTAGGTTACAATAAAATTTGTATTTTACATCAATACTACCTTATGAAAATTGATATGTAGTAGAGTGGGTGCCCAATATCATATATTAGGATGTGCAGCAGGAAACCCCTGCACCAACTCTAATATTACTAGTATAGTGGAGTTTTAGATTTTAGATACGTGCATGAAATAATCCTTGGATTAAAGATCTTTAAAAATTGATTATACTTTTGAAACACCCTAATATATAAATTCATAGATATATGCTATATTTCTAGTATGGATATATATTTATATAGAAATAAAAAATAAGGCTACATGGCTAAATTTGAAAGTGTTCAACCAGGTGGTTTTAATATCCTTTGATAAGGATGCTGATAAGGATAAGAATGCAAAATTGTGTATTTCTAGCTATTATTCTTTATTTCTCTTTGATATTTTTTAAATCTCTATTTTATAGCTTTAAGTGTTGATTTTAAATTCTTTAATATATTGATTGGAATTTCTCACTTGATAACTTATTGATAAATGATCAAAAGCAATCACCTAGCTTTTTACATTGAGAATTAAATGGAAAACATTCTGATAAAGATATTGGATTGGGAATACACAATGGGAGGAACAAAAAAAAGGTATTAATCCTGCAACACAAATATTCTCATAAGATCTCTTAACAAATAAGTTTCATTTTTTTAGGATTTTTGTGTTTTTGCTTTCATAATGTTTTCACTTAATGATATTTAGTCATCTTATGTGGCATCCTCCTTTTGCAGATGAACAGGCAAATATACTGTGCGGCCTGTGCAGATTTTGGGGTGAGCTTATTACCTTTGACCTGGATTTATAGCAAGCTTCTCCTTACTCACTTGCTCACTTAAAAAAAAAAATATGCAATTTTCATTACCATTAAAATTATTCTTAAACCTGAGAAAAAAATTCCCTTTATATGCACAAATTTTAATAATGGTTTGGGATTGACTTTTGTCTCTTAAAATCTTGATAATATGTTGTAATGTATATATCAGATTAATGATGGGTAATTGAATGACAAAATTGAAAAAGATCCTATATTACACATTTTGCTCTTCAAAATAATTTCTTCTCACAAGTAAATTGGCAAAACAGCTTTTTTATGAATCAACACACTGAATGCATTAAATACTCATTATTAAAAGTCTGACCATAATTTATCTTTTAATTAAAATAGAAAGTAATTAAGGCAAGAATTTTTAGAATAGGCACTAATTTCTGAGTCATCCACTACAAATTTATATTCAGGATCATACAACATATCACCATTCTTAGTACAATATGGAACAAAAGGGACAAAAGCATTAAACTGAAGGAAGTTGACCACCTTGCCATATTGGAGGCCAGTAATTTAAAATTTAAATCTTAAGCATCTTCAGTGTTTCTCTCTATGTACGACAAACATTTATTATTTTGTTCCCTCTCTCTCTCTAGACACACACACACACACACACATATATATATATATATATATATATATATATGATTCCATCAATAAAAACATAGTCTGAAGAAGGATGAAACATTGGATATTTTCTATTTTGTCATTCATTTACTTGTGAATAAATATATATATATATATATATATATATAATTCTTATTCTACTGGGCAGAGATAATGAAAATTAAATTCTTTCTTATTCATTTTCTTCTCAAGAGCTGTTAAGTACTGGGTTTGTCAGGTAGTCATTTTCTAAACTGTTGTTGACATTGGATCTCATCATTATTATCCAAGAGAAATTTTGAAAACATGGCTTCTGTAGTCTAATCTTACTTATTATAAAACACAGATTGTGTGTGTCTGTACGTTTATATATTGGATCGGATTTCCTACATTTCTCAACCGATTTCAACAAAACTTCACAGGACTGCGTAAAATTACCTTGCAGTGGTTCTAACAGCACCAAAAATTGGAAAAACACAATTGTTTTTGCACGAAATCAATTTGAAAACATGATTAAGAGGCATCGCGAAAATGAATGTAAGGGGGACATCTCATATCGAGTTATACTTATTATAAAACCCAGGTTGTTTGTGTGTGTGTTCGTTTATATATGGGATCGGATTTCCTACATTTTTCAACCGATTTCAACAAAACTTCACTTTTTTTTTTTTTTTTTTTTTGGCAGGTAGTGTTTTTTTATTGTCTTGCACACTTTTTTCTTTATTTTTACATTCAGAATACTTTAAAAATTCCATTTACAAGACAATTGTTTATGATAAAATTCTATTCAATCGATAGACTCATAACGATTGAAAACAATGTTTTTATTTTTGTTTGAGTTTGGGTTTGACCAATTCGTAAAAAAAAACCAAAAAAAAACTAAGACATGCCTGTCCATCAACCTTAAACAATAATCTTTGTCAATTTTATTTTTCAGTCTTTATGATGGTCGATACTTGATCTATCTCTTACTGTTACATCCCCGGGAAATGCCAGGCTCTACTGCTAGTCATAAATAAAATATATTGCTGACTATATTTTTAAGCTGATGAAAGAATATTGAGATTTTGAATATTTTAAAACAGTAAACATAGATGCTGGCTTCAGAAGAGAAGATTTTTTTTTTCTGTTGGCTTCTTCAGCCTGCAGATCAAATCAAGCCAAATGCATACTTACAGGCAGAAAAATATTTTGTAAAATTGCATTTCTCAATGAATTGCTATAAAGTCACTTAAAGTATTTGAGGAATCTGTTATGTTGTATTAAAAACATCTTCATTTTTGTAAAGCTTATGTAATTCTCTACATTTATCTTTTGATGATACTAGAGCTCTGCAAGTTTTCAAGTTTTGGTGGCTGCTTTTTTTTTTTTTTCTCTCTCTCTCTTCCTTGTATTTTAAAGCATCATAGTCAGTACGTGATGGTTATTCATTTCTGGACTTTTTCAAATATTTTAAAATGTTTGAACTAAATCATCCACTTCCTGAATTCTTTGAGCATTGTCAGTCATTTTAAGGTTTATTTAAAAAGAAAAAAAAGAAGCTTTCAAAGTCGTCAGAATCTTAATATTTATGTCTGCCATTACAACATTTGAAATAAAATGTAGAACTAAATAGTATTAATAATGATATATGTATATATAATTATATTACTAATATAGTGGAGATATAGATGTTAGATACACGCATGAAATAAACCTTGGATTAAAGAACTTTAAAACTTGATTATACTTTTGAAACACTCTATGTAAATTCATAGATTTGTCTAATTCTTTAAAAAGGCCAGAGTAGCTGTTAGCGTTTGATAGTGAGGGGGAATCGGGGATTGATCTCCCCTGATTGGGTCGATTTGGTGATGGGGAGTATGATGTTGAAAGACCCGAAACTCCCTGATGAACCAAGCCAAATAACATCACTGACAACCCCCCTCGGGTGCCTACTTAAAAGCGTATTTTTGAATTATTCCTCCAAAACTGTTTTGATATATAAAAATTTATATATCGTTATCCCATGTTTTTAGTCAATTTTACATTTTACTAGTTGATGATAATATTTACATTACAAGCACGAACACTAAAGGGAGGCAACTGCAAATATATATATATATATATATATATATATATATATATAAATATCCCAAGTAATTTCCCTTGCTTACGCCTGATCAGATTTTCATTATGCTTATGCAATATTTAGACATTTCTGTAACTTCAATACTATTTTGTATTTTAATGTTTTGAGAAATTTCTGCTGTTACATTTTTTTTAAAATTTTTCATTAATATAAATGACTGATGAATTTTAGAATAAAAATCCTGCTTATTGAAATTGAACTAGATTTATCAGAAATTCTAAGATAAAACAGTGTTTATTCTATGGTATCATCATTGATTTTTGATCCATGGGTGTTTTGGTCTTCCTCACGTATCTGTTACATTCATTAATTGCCCAGTGTGAGTCTGTTTATCTGTTTGTGCATGTGCCTGGGTGCTTAAAAGAACCAAGAATCCTTAAAAAAAATAAAATAAATAAAATGTTTGGCCGTTGAGTCAGATTTCAGAAAGTGTTTGGTCAAAGATTTTTGAGCATGCAGTTGCTTGTGTATACTACTTCGAAGTTGACCATTGAGTTGCTGCCATATGCCATCATAGGAGATTTGGTTGCTCATATATTAGGAGACCTAGAGCACTATGCTGTCTTCCTGCAGTTTCCATCTGACTGAATAATTAGGTCTCATCTATTGTCCAATATGAAGGATCTTCTTGCATGACACCATTGCAGTTCAATATCATAAATCTAGTCTGTTAGATTCTGCCATTGATCATATCCAACATCAAGTGGTGGATGTACTCATCATAACCCTAGCAGGGGTGAGTTCTGTTTAGTTTATAGAATGGAAAAAGCCTGATTATCCTGTTTTTGCTTTTTAAGCACATGTTATAACCTTTGTAACCCCTTAGTCATAGGGGCACCACGTGTACTGCAGCCATAGCAACTGTTATATACCATACCTATGAACACCAATGGGTATGTCCCAATCCTCATAAGTACGTTGGACACTATTGTAAGGGGGGGGGTAATATGTTGTCTAAGCAGTCCACCACTAGCAATGGTTTACTTACTTCATGAGTATTGTATTTTGTTGATGTTAAAAAGATTACCATTTCATTTCCAACCTCAATTTCGGTTATTCAGTAAGCCTTTCTAAGTTACAACAGCAACAGTGGGTGTGTTCTAGAGCAGGATAGCTAGATGAAACCTATTTCTTTTCAACCTGGTTTTGAATTCAGAGTTGTCATTTATCTAGACTGGCTGCCTCCCAAAGCAAGAGAACTCAATCTGCCCAGGTATTTAACCCATAGCTAGAGGAAGATGGATTCTTGCCCTTTTCCAAGCGCAGTAGTGCTAAATGAATGAAACACTCTGTTGGAATTTGAACTTTGCATGCTGATTCCACATCTTGCATTGATAATTATTACACTAGCTGCACATCTCACAAAACTTGACTTTTTTTTTATTTTATTTTATACACATGTATCCTTATCATATTTTATTAAATTTATATATAAGAATATTAGTAAATATTTTAATATTACCATGTTGGAAAAAAGTCTTTATAAAAAAACATTTTTAAGTGTATGTTATAGTGGAACACACCTATTCTATAGTTAATAGACTATCCCACCTATAATAAGTAGGAGTAGTAAGAGTAACGAGTCAGTCGCACAGCGGTTCGGTCTGAGTTCAGTCTGAAGTTGGACGACCGGCGGACCGGTTGAACTCTCTGCCTTCGGGCAGGGAGGAACCTGAACGAGCCTACGCCGAAGGGCGGAGTCTCTTTCAGGGAGGTAAACCAACCCTGAACCTGTTTATACGGGTTCAAAGGGCATATTTTTTGGGCGAGCCCATGGGCTCGGAGATCCCACGTTAAACCAGCCTTGTGCCACATGATGCCCATGTGGAGGGTGACTAAAAACTGTCGCTCAGTGGGTTGGTCAGTCAGTCTATGCTGGATAACTGTTAGTCGGATAGTAAAGTATCAGCGACCACAACTAGTTTTTCTCTGCGTCATACCTATTATATGAAGTTCCTAACGTTTTGTACGTCGAACCTTTTTTAGGACTGACTTAGTACAAATACAAGCTTCCACTGTGAAATCACTCCATAACAGTGTAGTTCTGAGATTTTCAAATACTGAAAATATAAAAAATAAAAATTTGTTTCAATACAAAAATCATATTCTGCTCTTGTTTGTCAATAATCTATTTTAATGGTTATATTTGTTTGATTTTTAACAAAAAATTGTTAAATTTTCATAATTATTTTGAATGAGCTTAAAATTTTAATGTTTTTAGCAGTCATATAAATAAAAAAAAAAAAATGACTTTCTAGATTACTGTTAAAAAATGTGAAGAACTTCATTTGGTACAAAGGAACTTTTGTTAAACTGTAAAAAGACTTTTGATTAATTTTTTTTCTTAGGTTTCTCTGAAATTGTCAGTATTTGTAATTAAAAAATGAATAGAAATAAATTTTAAAAATAAATTACTGAAAAGCAGGAAACATTTTATTATCCTCTTTACAAAGTTTTTTTTTTAAATTCTTATGATTCTTCAGATGAGAAGAGTTTGAATTTTTTTTATAACTGAATGAAGATGTTTTTGTCTTTTTATATATATATATATATATATATATATATATATATATATATATATATATATATATTAATTTGATGAAGATTTCTATAAAATCTAAGTTTGTTAGTGAATCGGAATTAATGTTTTTGTAATGTGGGAATGTTACCTGTTATATATTTACACATTTGATAATTGTGTATTTGGGCAGCAATCCCTCTTTTATACAGGTTACATTAAAGACGACTGACAAGGTACTGCGATTAAGCTTTTTATTTAATTTTTCTTGTGTCTGTACAAGTGTTTTCTTTTCTGGAAACAAAGTGTGTAAAAACTATCCAAGTGTGCTTTTGGTTATTCTTTTAGCCATTATCAAGGGTGATTTTTATTTTTTATTTCTAACTGAATGTGTGGGTTTTTTATTTATGTGTCTGAAGTTATTGGAATGTTTTATTTTCCAAACACAGTCAGCACATTGTGGCTGTGTTCATAGTTAATGTTATTGAGTGTTGGCTTTGCCTTTTTATTATTAGGGCTTCCATTATCTTTACTCTTTTTTTTTTTTTTTTTTTTTTTTACATGTGGATGAGGCTATTATACTTGTATTTTCTACTGGTATTTTTTACACATTTGTATATGTGTACACACACACACACGCACACATGCACACAGTACTTTAATTTTAATTTTGGTCAAACCATTGTGATAAGACACACAGTGTAAATATGAATAAGCAATACAAATTATTAAAATATTTTTTTGCTTTTGAAAACAGAATTGTGTATGTATGTGGTTTATCTTACAATTTTAAGAGAAAGACCAATGTGGCTGCAGGACAAGTTGAAAAATTTGGTGAATTTATTTTTCTGAAGTCTTGGAATTTTTTTTCCAGTGGCATTGCATGGATTTGTGAGCTTCTAACTGTCAGTTCTGATTTCTTTATTGCAATTTCTCTTCAGTCCTCTTCCTACTTCTTGCCTGTACAGACTTTTTTTTCTTAATTTCTTTTCCTTTTTTTTTTTTTTTTTTTTTTTTTTAAATTTGAATAATATATATGCATATATTTTAATCAATTTCTATGCTATTCAGAATTTCTTATAAAATATGAAATAATTGGTCAATGTTCAAAAAAAAAAAAAAACTTAAAAATCCTGCTCAGTTTTTAGAATATGCTTTTAAAAATTTTATTTTATTTTTTAATTAAATTGATTTGTTGGCAATATTATGAGAAACTAACAAAAGGTTTTTTCTTCTTTTTTTTTTTGTCAATGCAATACAAGTGATGTTTTTCTGGCAGATCAACAACTAGAATGTTCACATTTAAAATTTTTACCAGCCTTTATGGAGGATAATTTTTTAGTTGATCCTGACACTTTGTCTGTACCTATTGAGTCTTTATTGACCAGTTTCCTGTCCATAATACCAGCACACTGGATAAAATGTAATATTTTAATTTTTAAGTGTATTTTGTAGGCCTGATTTAAAAAAAAAAAAAAAAAAAAAAAAAAAAAAATCATATTTGAACATTGACCAAAGACTTTTTACTTTTATTCTTAATGATGTGTTTGGAAATTATGATGTGTAAAAGAACTAATAATGGTTGTTTTATACATAAGTATCTTGAATTGGAATTTATTTTTATTTGTATTTTTTATTTGCAGTGGCTATTTTTTTTAATTTATTTTTTCCTAAATTTTTATGAAATAAAATTGACAAGCTTTGTTGTACATGTTAATTAAATGACGGAGTCAAATATTTCATGATTTACTTGTTTTTATTTTTTATATATATTAGTTTACATTCATTATGTGGCTTTTGCCACATTTCTGGGTTTATCCAAAACTCTGTCTAAATTTTTTATTGCATGAAAATTTTTAGGTAACTGTTTACAGAATTTTAATTAAAAAGTGCTCTACAACTTTTGCTAATGACTATCTTGCTGATATAATTTAATACTGAGTGAATGTTTTCATTCACTCTAGCTGGCACTAGGATAGGCTACTATTTCCATTTCACTTGAATTGTTTTCATCTTTCATGTACTTTTATTGAATAATAATCTAAAATTTCTGTATATCTTTTCCCTACTGTATATAATATCAGTATGACTATCTTACATTTGTCATGTGCCTCCAGCGTACTCTAATCTACCCTTGTAAAATTCTGTTGTTTTATTTTCCCCTGCTTTAATGCTGTCTATGAGATGTGTTCATCACTGTCATATTTGTAAAATATTTTCTTCTGAGTATCTATCCTGTAACTAATTCTCCATTGTCCTACTACTATATTAACCTTTTTAATATTTTCTCTTTTAATTATTTGTTGTGTTCCTTAACTACCCATTAATTCATTTTCTGTTTGTCTATTATATCTGAATGTTATATCCTCTCCTGCTTTATACATATGTGGTATTGTACACCTGTATATCTCAGGTACTTCATTATTTACCAATACCTATTTGTGTTATTAGCCTGTTATACCTTAAGGGTTCATAATAAAAAGTAAATATTAGGTGTTACACTATCTAGGTGTTATCAAAACCAATTTAAAATAATTTGTGAAATCCAAGGAAGACAAGATGATAGTTATTTAAATTTTTTCTTCAATTTGTCATGGCTGTGAATAAAGCAGTAATTTGTTGCTACCACAATAGCTCTAGAAAATTAACTTCCTATCACAGCATGCCAAGGACATAATTGTCAAGATGACTGGCAGTGGAACTGAGCTCAAGGGAGTGAATTTCAATGTGAAAATAACTTCATTGTCCACTCTTGAGCTGTGTGTATTGATTCCATTTTGTTGACTACATTAATAATTTTTACTTCCATCTGAAATATTTCCATAAACATTTTTCTTGTCAAATGTTTTTTATCTCTTTCATTTAGTTAGTTTTTACAGTTCATAACTCCCACCTGTACAGTACTATAGTGTCAAAGTAAACCATAAGATTTTTTAAGATTATATAAAACCTTTTTCCCCAATTTTGAATTATCATAATCATTTCTTGTGAAATTGATTTGAGTCATATTAATGTAAAAAAAAAAGAAAAGAAAAAAAAACTCCAACAAAAGAAACTACATTCATAGTAATGTAGATATTTACAGTTTAATATGGCAAAGGTTGGAAATGCTAGTAAAAGAGATGAAGTACTTTTTAATTACAATAGATTTTGATTTGTTTGTTGTGTTCCAAAACTACTGTTTACATTATATACATGTGCTTTTATCTCCAAACAAGTTTGATAAATACCACCGACAAGGTCTGTTTGTTGAATTCTTTGTATTTTTTCAATTTTCAAATAATGTATATTAGGATTGAAATTATGGACAAACTGTTCAAATTTCATGTTTGTTCTGTTTTATTCAAGTACTTTCAACTATCTCAGTCATTTTCAAGAATCATATGATGTCTGTGATAAGCAAAATTCTGTTGGCTATATCCTGGGATTCTTTAGAAATCTGAAAGTTTAATATAGTTCATGGCAATTTAATGTGTAACAGAACAAAAATTAATTTTAGAGAGTTTATTCACAATTTTGATCCCAATATACAATGCTTTATTTTGAAAACTGGAAAAAATATAATAAAAGCACTAAACAGGCAGACTTTGGTAGATGTATTTAATCAAACTTGTTGCTGCCAAAATATACCTTTTTATTTATTTAATGTGTGAAAGAGAGTGTTCACAGTACCTCAAAAAGTATACATTTGTGGTCTATAATTATTATTAATGTCTTTTGACTTATATTTTATATTTCTGTTAACATAATATACAGATTCCCACTGGCTACAGTTAAGTTTATTTTTGTTCACTTTTGAGTCCAATTTTTACCAAAAAATTAAAGATGTTACAAAGTTATTGACCAATAATGTATTCCATTATTTGGGGTAACTGTATGTGTTAGGTGATGTGTTATAAATGTGTCTTGTATTTCTTAAAAATATTTATTCGTTTATACTGTACATTAATCTTTAGCACTCTGCATTATTCACAAGTATTACTTCCCCTTTCAATACATTATTTTTCCGGCTTCTTCAAGCGTAGTAACCTCTTATTGGTTTTAGTCAAAGTTGTATAATAACACAACTATAACAACACAAATTTAAACCCAATATCATTTGGTGATGGAGTCACCTGCAGTAGGATAAATTTTCTGCTTGGTAGACAAAATTACCTACAGAATTCTAAAGGTTAATTTTTTGTGTCTCTTCCTACCATTGTCCTTAAGTTGAAACTGTTAGTCTCTTCTGTGAACCTTTGTTTTCCTGTTTTGGTTTTTCTATCTAATTGTCTTTTTTTTTCCCCCCTGATAGCCGTCCTCCTGTAGTTCCATGTCTGGTTATAGTCTCCATCAGCTCCAAGGGAACAAGAGTCACGGCTGTGAAAAGACAGGTTATTTGCTCAAGAAGAGTGAAGGCCGGATGAGGAAAGTTTGGCAAAAGAGGCGTTGTATCATTAAAGATGGAACCATGTCTATCAGCCATCAAGACGTAAGTCTTTTTAAAATAGGTTAAAATGCATACAGATATGTGTGCATCAATATTTAAGTAAATGTTACACACACACACACACACACACACACACACACAGTGTCCTCCATGAGTAAAAATGAAAATTTAGTTGATATCTTTTCAAGTATAAGAATGGTGTAATATATAGTGACTTGGATTGAGAAATTGAATTACTGAGTTTGAATTTCAGTTGGGTTAGTTATATCCCTTTATGCACTGATGCTCTTTGGAAAGGTATAAATACATTGCCTCCAATTTATGGATTAAATAGTAGGATAAAAAAAAAAATCATTGTAATTTACAAAAAAAATTGTTGATGCAAAAAAAAAAAAAAAAATATTTGTTACAATCCCAAATATTTTTTGGCTTTAAATAACCCACAGATAGTTAATAAGTTGTAAAAAAAAAAAAAAAATCAAGTATTCAAATGAAAACCCTGAACCAAATCAAACAATTTTAAAATGAAATTATTCTTTTGGATAAGAAAAATGCCTACATATCTATGTTTGTATAGGAGTGTAGATAATCTGGGATGGTTTGTGTTCCATCACACAATTCTTTTGTTCTTTCATTCCATAGTTAGCACATACATTACATCCTGCCAATACTTCATAAATAATGAACTATTCCATTTTGTATCTGTCTATATTTCTGAGATGAGGTATTATGTACACTATTTACATTATTCAGACTATTGTCCTCATCTTTGTCGCCATGTTTATCACAACATTTCGACCGTTGTACGCTCCAGCCTTCTTCACTCACTGGAATAGACTGTTCTAGTTCCACATGCCATGTTTAATGGATGTCAGTTAATTCCCCTTTGAAAGTTCTCCATTGCCTTAATCATGTCTTGAACTCACACTCTTTGAGTCCTGTTACTGGATCTAACTAATGCCTTTATCCACTCAAGGACACATGGCACGGTGGATAAAGAGTGTGAGTTCAATACCAAGTTAAGGCAGTGGAGAACTTCGAGATGGTAATTAACAGGAGATAACTGATATCCATTAGACATGGCATGTGGAACTAGAACAGTCTACCCCAGTGAGTGAAATAAAGGGTTCAGTTTGACATTCCAACCACCTGAAGTAGGCCGGAGTGTACAACGGCTGAAACATTGTGATAAACATGGCAACAAAGATGAGGATAATAGTCTGAATAATGTAAATAGTATTTCATTTTGATTGGAAGGAAAGACAAAGTAGTAACACTCACATGTGTTTAATGTCTGCTTCAGTGAAATAGAAAAACTTGTCAATTTTAAAGCTCTTCATTTTTACCCTCTGACATTTAATACTGACCTGCATTCATAATTAGGACTTTCATTGTAATATTTGGCTAAAGATGTTAAGGTCAAACATTTATTGAAGCAATATGGGAATTTCCATGAGTGTATTGTAGTTGTGGAACGTGCAATGAACTTATTTATTCATTAAGTGTTATGATACATTGGAAAATTAAAATAGGAAAACTGTAAAATTTTCATGGGTACTGTTAGCTTGTAAAGGGTCTTCCAATAACTTGGACTGATTTTAAATGTGAATTAAGTTTAAGCATCTAAATAACTAACTGGCAAGCCATAGAAAATGAATCAGTCAATCATTTGCATACAAGAGAACACATATCTAGATTCAGTGAATGTAAATATTGGCCAAACATTTTGCATATATATTTAACTCTATTGAATTTCTGAATGCTATTTTAAGCTTGGTTGTATTTGTTGTTTTTGTTTTATGTGAGGTCACCCTATAAGTGCTATTGGTACCATGTACCCCAGTACTATCTGCTGCATTGTTGGGTCATCAGTGACTAAACTGGTACCCCCACCAGGTTTTTCTGATGTGGTGGGTGACTAGACACCTAGCAGGATTACAAACAAGACCTGTCAATGAGTGGATGAACTGTTTTGTGGCATCAATAACAATCTAACACAATGGGGTAGACTGGGCTCTATAGTTATGTCTGCTGCCAGTGTGGTGATGACACAGTATTACTATATATATATATATATATATATATATATATATATATATATATGGAAATCTGAATTAAATCTAGCAGAATAGTGGAATGATTTAGAGCATTAATTCTAGTTTTTAGATTCAATATTTTTTTTTTCTCTAGTAGTTTTTTTTTTTTTTTTTGGAGAGGACATCACATGTATATCTCATGGTGCCTGTAGTGTATATATAATTTTTGAAATGTTAGCTTCATTTAAGTGTGTATTGAAACTTGGGTATGATATGATGGATAAATAAATTAAATAATATATATATATATATATATATAATATATATATATATATATATATATATATATATACACTATTTGTGTGTGTCTGAACAAAAAAGAAACCAAATGAAATGGCTAGGCTATGCACCCAATATATATATATATTTTTAAAAAAATATTTAAATTTCAAATTCTCAGCACACATTTTCCTTTGTGCATATATGTAATCACATCAATGTAAATGTCACTTTAGCCCAATGAAGCCCTAAAGGACAAAACACATTACATGAAAACTTTTTCCACATTGTCATAATTTTTTTCCCCTCAAATTGTTCTTTATATATAAAAATGTACATATCATTTTCCCCATATATATATATATATATATATATATATATATATATATAAATTGGTTTTCATTATATTATTCAGTCTTTAAATTAAATAGATGTAAATCAAAAACATTTTAAGTAATGAAAATATTTCATGATAAAACTTCAGGCAACTTAATCAAACATTTTTCAAATATTCTTGCTTTGTTCTTTTTAACATGGTTTCATTTACTGTTAGGCTAAAAGCATGAAAAGTACCAACATCCTCACATATTTCTCAAAAATACAAAGTAGCATTTAATTAATATCCAATATTTTTAAAACATATTTTGTGATAGGTAACTGAATTTGGAAGTATTCGTTATGTTGATATTGTAAATTTAATACTTTATTTTAGATATTTTTTTTTTTATACAAGTAATACCTTTTTTTTTTTTTTTTTTTTTTTTTTTTTAATTTTGATTTTAGGAGAGTAAAGAACCTGTCAGACTGAATTTACTCACCTGTCAGGTGAAGGTAAGTATTTTTTTTATTTTGTGAAAGATCCCAAATCAAGTTATTACACTTTACTTTATATCTTTCGCATAGCTCAAAAATAGTTTGACAGGTATTGGTGGAATTTCCCTAAACTGTGGTATCATCTGCATTTATTATTGATCTGACAATGTTCGTTAGCAGATTGGTAATAATTACTGCACAGTAGTACAAGACCTAAAACTTTACAAGTTTAAAATCCATCACTTAGCATTTATTTTTGTTTTTAAATTTAATATTCTCTCAGATTATTAATAAAATTTTTCTGATGCATTTAAACAAGTATTTAAATAAATGTAAATGTTAAATGAAATTAATTCCATGACAGTTGAATTTACACACATTTTTATAATTTATATAATCCTCCACACTAAACCAAATCCACTAAATAAAATTAGTCAAATTAGTCTGTTAAAATTATTTTGTTAATTTTTTGGTTATTAAATGATTATTAATGAACAGCTCAATTTATTCATTTCGGAATACCAATTTAACTTCCAGTTTATTTTACTGTTTTAGCATTATACATATTTGAAATCTATGGTAAGCTATTTAAAAAAAAAAATTGAGTGACAGTATTTGTATTTTTTTAATTTTGATATTTTTCTCTTTTGCAGTTGGTTCCTGATGACCCTGGCAAAAAATGTTTTGATCTTATATCCAGCTCAAGTAAGTCCAGTTTTCTTTATTAATATTTGAACCAGCTTTTGATTAAAAAATGTCTTGGCTTTGTTTAGTGCAATAAATTTCATTCTTTCTAATTTATACAATCAGAAATTATTATAAATGTGCTCCGTTTGTGTCTTAAGTTTTGCAGTATATGTTTTCAAACTATTGTGTTTTTATTTGTTTGTTTTTTTCTGAAATACCATCCCCCTATATGTTAGTCCAGGTTCATATTGTTATACTAAATAAGTTTTTTTTTTCTAAATACTTTACTAAAAGCATAATATCAGGGTCAATTTATATATGTGTATATTTAGCAGTTTTTATATCCTGTTTCACACATGTATGCATATAAAAAGTAGCATATTCTATACTGTTGGCATCTTTTAAAATAGGAGATAAAATAAGTGCTTTTCTTAAGTGCTAAATTTGTACACAAGAAAATGCAGTTTTGAATTATCTCCCTTTATTAAATGTAAGAATATGCCCACTGCGCGCGTGCGCGCACACACACAAAATGTATGCACACACTTGTGTATTGTTGCAAGTAGGAAGTTTTCAACTCATTTGTTCAGCGCACAAGCTGAACAGTCTTATTTTCATTTTTATATCTATGTACAGTTTAAATAGTTCCTTTGATTTCTATTAATAGTTGTTTCAGTTATGTTTAAATTAAGTAGCATTACACATTTTGTATGCAGAGAATTTGGAAAAATCCAAATGATTAGTATATCAAAAGAAAAGTAAATATGAGGTTTTTTTGCTAGAAAAAAAAGTATCTGCTCAAACAGCAATTACTTTATTGATGCAAGCGAGCATATTTGCTTCCCTATCACATGCACACACACTTTTTTTTTTTTTTTTTTTTTTTAAATTATTATACAAAAGTTTAGTATTCTGTAAAAGACTTTGTTTAATACCAAACAGAAAATTTTTCTTACCACTGTCATTGACTCCCATGAATGTTAGTGTCTTTAACTTTTATAGTCAGTTGTGTTGTCATATCCTGCTATAGCAACGGAAAATGACCTTGATTGAAATTGACAATGCATTTTTGAGGATCTGTGATAAAGAATTCAGTGGAAGGAAAACTGATATTCATCAATAATAGAGTAAAGTGTTGAAACACAAAATATAGTAAATCTTATGTTTATTTTAAGATAATCAATTTTTGATCTTTCTTCTTCAGAAAACAGAACGTACCATTTCCAGGCAGATGAAGAAAAGGAGATGGAAGAGTAAGCATTGTACTTTTTTGCATTGATGGATTTTAAGAGAAAGATGTATGACAAAGTGGAAAGTTTTTGTTTGACACATTTTATCCTTTAGGACTTCATCAGTCTAAGTTTGTGTATGTTGTTGTGACTACACATGCACACAAACAAACTTAAAGATGATTTTTTTTTATGCATCTTAGGTATATAATCTAGCAGATTTCATTTAGATTCTTTTTCTTTTTGTTTGCATTTCTGTCATTTTTGTTATTAAATTCAAAACCTTTTCCATTTTGTCAAACATCTTTCCCCTAAAATTGTTCTTGATATATAAAAATTTATATATTGTTATCTCATTGATGGATTTATTTATTAACAAAGGAACTTGTTGGGATGTTAGTCTTGTCTCAAACTTCAGAATTTGTCCTCTTGACAGTTATGGTTTGGCAATAGTGTCTGTCTCCTCTCCAAGTATTGTATGAAAACTAATACCAGTAGCTCAAGGTATAAGGATCACCTTGCAGTAGCTGTATTTATTCTGTAAATTTACAGAATATAGCACAAGGGCTGATAAAGTGATTGTGGTCAAAAGAAATTAGCGACTCTGTTTTGGGACATAATTTCAGATTGGGCGTTTCTTCCCTCTACACCAGTTTTTTTGGTATTTATCGTTGTTCTCTTCCCTGCATTTCATTCATTCATCTGTCTGTCCTATGAAAATTTCAGATAGGAGAGCTGGTGATGTACAAGCCTTGCGTTGAAGCTTGTGTTAGATTGGTTAGATTGGTTGACTGAAAGTTCACTAGTTGAATTTTGTGAACTCACTTGAGTGTCATTAAGTAGGTGTTTTTAAGCAGTCTGGGTGGATAGATGACTCAGCCTTTTTTTTTTTTTTTTTTTTTTTTTTTGCTTTTGTTTTAGCAGAAATGTTCATGATTGGCTCTGACATTTAAATTTTATTTTATATTGGGGGGTGGGGATTTGTTTTTTGAACCAGATGTGATGTTCGGAGCCTCTGTGCATAGAACAACTTTTAAATAAAAAATTTGTTTTTGCAGTATTCACATTCAACAGACAGGTTTTTGATGTAGAGTTAATCAGAAAGAGATCTAATTTGAAACAGAATATAAGAACATTTATCTGAATTTTTTCAAGATATTTGCTAAAATGTTTATTTCTAATATTTATTCTAAGCTTTGTTTCATGCTTGTTTAGTACAGTAAAAAGGTGTTGTTCTTTTCCTGTTTCTGTTTAAACACAGTATTTCTTATTATTTTTTTATCTTTGATAGGTGGATATCAGTATTAAACAATGCCAAGGAAGAAGTGTTACTGAAAGCATTCCAGGATAATAGCAACTCCACTTCGATCAGTCAACGTGTCCGAGAACTGACCAGTAGTATAATTGACCGTGTAAAGAGACTACCTGGAAATCAGTTTTGTTGTGACTGCGGAGCCCCTGGTAAATATAATAAGGAAAATATTCCTCTTGGTTATCAGTTACTTATACTCAGGTATCGTCACATATCTCCCAACACACAAAAATGTTTATATAATAATAGAATGAAACCAAAATGAACATATATAACCATCCTCGCTATATACCAAAAACTTTCTGATGTACGATTTTTTTCATCAACAATAAAATTTACTACAAAATTAATAACGTACATTTAATCCACAGTCAATACATGCACTGATAATATCATCCACAAGACAAAAAAAAAATAATTTGATAGATGTACATGCACACCTTTTCAATTTCTTCTATCAGCTTCAGGAATTAGACACAAATACAAAGATGCCCACTAGAATTCAGACACATGCACTAACACCACAAGACTTAAACATGTGAGATCTACTTAACCAATGAAAACAAACAGCACAGAATTCAAAGAACTGAAACATTCATTTCCATAAGTATTTCCCCAAAAATTTCTAATGAAGCTATGTTGAAGACAGGTTAAATTTATAAACATTTTTCTATTTGTTACTTATCTAATCATAGATAAAAAAAATATTCAAAAGCCTTATCTATCAGACTGTTTGGCAGATATAGAACTGGCTCACATTTTATATATATATATATATATATATATATATATAAACAATAGTTGAATGTATTACCTATTGTTGCCATATTTTTAATATTGATCAAAAAATTCTGCTCACCTTTAAACACATTAAACCTCAGTATCATGATGGACTACATGTTCTGTTAATTCACAATCTATATATATATATATATATATATATATATATATATATATAATTTTTTTTTAATTATATTCTTAAATTTAATATAACTTATCTAAATATGATTTATTGTTAATCTTTTTAATATATCTGATTTTTAAGTATAATTTATTTTTTAAGTAGGCACCTAACTTATATATATATAAAATTAATTTTTTTAAAATGTTAACAGTTGGCCACTTGTATTTGAGGATACGAGTGGCCAGCTATTAACGTTTTTATATATATTACACAGTAAAATCCAAAATTACCTCATATGAGGTGGGGTAAGCCTACATTCTAATGGTAACTTTGGGGTAGCTTTCTACAAAAAAAAAAAATGAAGTTCATTTATTTGCTATAAAATATATCCAGGATGATGCCCATTACTGCAATATTTGACTACAGTAAGCAGTCCTACTAGTATTTTTCAGAAGTTGGATTTGCATTATACATTCACTATATGAAAAAAATCAGGTTTTGCACAAAAAAATTCAGGGGTCACATTATACATGAAGTAGGCTTATACACAAGTATATATTGCTACTATATGCAATAATAATAATAATAATCAGCATAATAATAATTTTTTTTTTTTTTTTTTTGTCTTTTTAATTCTTTCATATTTTTCTAGATCCGGAGTGGCTGTCGACAAATCTTGGTATATTAATTTGTCTCGAGTGTTGTGGTATTCATCGAGAAGTAGGAGTACACATCAGTCGGACACAAAGTATTGTGATAGATGAACTAGGAACCTCCCAATTACTTGTGAGTACTTATGTCTTTACACTTTTGAAAGAAAATTTAGTTTCTTGGATTGTGATATATTGAATTTTTATTCAATGAACCATTATCAATCATTATTAATTTTTGACTAATATTTCTTTTCACCTTTTAATTGTGCTTGATCAGAGCCATTCAAAGCATCAGTCTACAACCATCAGTAAACATGTTTTTTTTTTTTTTGTTTTTTTCTTGTTTTGTTATATCCTGTTATATCAGGATGTAGGTGATCATGGTTCTATAAAGATTCTTCTTCTTTCTTATCTGTGAATTGCCATACATTCTTGGGAAAGATTGGAGTAAACATTCTCCAAAGTTTTGAATTTAGTTTTCCGAGAGGACTGATCACCACCTAAAGCTGGAGCACACTCTACACTGTTATTGAAATCATAGCTGGTAGGGAGAAGAGACAGATTCAGGGTTTTCTCATGGAATCATATGTGTAAGTGAATGCAACAGACTAGCTTGGAATTCCACTTTCTGCACTGATATCCATTATCAGAAATAAAGAATAAACTCTTAGACCCAAACTTGCATGGCAAGCTTGTTTTGGAGACCTTGTTCTCTTTACCAATGCTGTTATTTCATTGTTCATTAATAACTGTAGACTGATGGTTGTGATGAAAAGTGAACAAAAATGAAGAGATACTGATTAAAAATTAATATTAGTTCCTTGTATTCTTTCTGTTCTCCTCATTTCAAAATTGAACCAAATTGTTAGCATTTTGGATCTGGTATATTTGATATTTATAGTGCCTGGGATATGAGTTGCAGTGTTTTGAGTAATAAGATATGAAAGACAAACAAAAATGGGAAACTTTGCTGCTACTGTAATGGCTAAGTATAATGCCATTTTGCACAAAGGAATCAATGATAAATATTGTTACTCTGGACATGTATAGGGCAGATATTAATATATCTGAGGACACAAAGAAAAAATGTAGTGAAATGTATTTGAAGAAAATTATCAGTTAAGAGATTTAAATTAAAAATCAGCCTAAAAAAACAATTACCATATTTGACGGCATATAAGATGCACAGGTGTATAAGACGCACCCCAATTTCAGTTGGGAAAATCATGAAAAAATTAGTAACTAGTAAAATTATCAGTAAATGGTACAGCCTAGGCTATATTTATGAGGTACTATTTTGGTTAAACAAGCCATGATTACAATTAAATGAAAAATAATAGGAAAAAAGAACATGAGCCTATAAAAACTTTATTATATCCTTTATAGGATCTGTACAACCTGCGTCTTGTAAAAAAAATTCTGATTGTATTTATGCCAATGCAACTGGAGTTTATTGCAAAAAAATATTAATGAAACAAATATATTTTACAAATATATAATTTGAATTTATTGCATATAATTTTAAAGAAACAAAGTACATGTGATGAAATTAATATAATGAATATTATCACTGATAACATTTTTTGATCTGCATAATAGCCTTTTAAATAATGACAATAGGTATATGAAAGTTACTCTAAAGTCTAAGTTAATAGGAGTTGCCAGGTTGCAAATTTTAAACCTACATGTGACATAAGATGCAGGGGAATTTTAAAAGATATTTTTAATAAAAAAAAGTGTGCCTTTTAGAATAAATTGTGACAGTACATGATGACTTAAAGCCCAACAAGCACATGACGGCTGTTAATGCCCAATAAGCACACAACGGCTGTTAATGCCCAACAAGAACACAACGGCTGTTCACAGAAAGGTGTAAAAAGAAAAGAAAATAGAGCCTTGCAGGACTGTGAAGTTCTTCATAACTGAGTGGTAAAGCATGTTGGTCAAAGGGGATGCAGGTTTGATCCCTCTCTGAGAGCACATTTTCTTTATTAAGATTGCTCTAATGTACAGGCCAATAGATATACTACATACATATATATGTATACGCTGAAAAATTCTTGGCCTGAACAAGAAACCCTTCCCCCCAAAATCTGGTCAGATTTTGTAAAATGGGTATGATTGAAAACCTATCAACACCCTATAATGTATGTATTTATGTATATATGTATGCCATAAAACACCATAGCTAATATCATTGCTTTTTTGTTTCTTTGCAGTTGGCACGTGTTGTAGGGAACAGCGGATTCAATGATATAATGGAGGCAAAACTTGCATTGGATCCTTCATTAAAGCCAAAGCCTACAAGTGGCATGTGTGTACAAACTTTTCTGTTTTCTCTTCATGGACTGCATCTTTTTGTTTCAGTCATATTTATTTAGGAGTTATGTTCATGAATACAATCCTGTCAAAATCAAAAAAATAAAAAAATCCTTGTTGCATTTATGCATGGAGTATCAAGTTGGGGGATATATATATATATATATATATATATATATATATATATATATATATAACCGAATGGGTAAATATAGCTGTGTGTAATAATAATATGTTATTTAATGACAAAATGAAAAAAAAAAAAAAAACTATATTATACATTTTGTCTGTAGAAGAACTTCTTTAAGCTGTTGATTGTTTCATTTATTGAGTCACTTTTTTTATTTTTATAAATATAATGGCTGTCTACTCGTTCCTGAGCACACCTTTCTACTAGAGCAAGTAATCAACCATATTGAAGATGCCTGCTCAAACATATTTGAATTTGTCCAACACTCACAGGGCCTACCTGTGGTTTATACTGCAACTATGTTAACCTTAGTTACAGTTTCTGGAAAAGAGCACATATTTTAAACAATGCCAGTATGTGGTGATGACTTGTGACTTCATTGCTAGCATAACCGTCAATGACTTCTGAACAGTTTTGTCTACCCAATTTCACTCACAAAACTTGAGACAACCTGTGCTTTAGTTTTCAGGTATATTCTAATGCTGGGATTGCTTCCCCAGGTTGATAGCATAGTCATTTTTCTGACAAATAAACCATGGCAACATTTGAACTTGGTTCTCATGGTCAGAAGCAAATATATATATATATATATATATATATATATATATATATATATATAATTAAACAATGCATGCTTGTCTGACCTAATTGTTCTTGTAGTCAGCAACTACTATTACAGATTGAAAAAAATGAAGGTGAGTGGATATACTATATTATAGTGAGGTGGAAAGAAATAGTTCACTAAGTGTAAAATGTGTGTGGTTAAGGATTTTGGTTGCATGTCTGTCTGTCTCTCTCTCTCTATCTATATATATATATATATATATATATATATATATATATATATATATATATATATATATATGACATCAGTTACATTTTTACATTAAATAATGTTAAAGATACATAGATGCTGAGCTTTAAATTTACATTTTAATATGCAGTGTATGTTCTGGCTTTTCTAACTTTAAATAACCTTCAAAGGGTTGATAAGCTGTAAAAAATTAATCAGTCAGTCAAACAAACTTTGGTCCCCTAAATAGAGAGCTGGGGATTGACACTTTGATTCTAACCAGTGTGTGTTGAGACTTTGATTCTAGATGAAAATGCTGACTCCATAAGCCATTAATCCATTTTTTAAAAGAACTATGATTATACTGGTTAATGATGTTTAAATTTCTGGGATGAGCAGTTATTCTTATTTTCATTCTTTTAATTCAGACTAATATACTCATCTTTGATGTTATAACAATGTTTTGGCTGTTTTGCCCTCTGGATTAAAGTAGATGTATTTGTAAAGGGTAGCTTCTGGTTGGAAGCACAACTAACTTAACATAATCATTGCTTTGGTTTTTAAAATTGAAATTTTGAACATTTAAGCATCATTTTCTAAATTTAACAAAATGCCTGTTTGAGGTGAAATATTGATATTATTTTAATTCAAATAATTGAGAAATGTTAGAAAAATTTCAATTTTTCTCTTCATTTCATATTCAGATAATTGATTGATTTGGTTTGTTTTATGGTATATCACCCTCAATGGGTTATTTAATACCAACAGTTTTTATTGCTAGTAATATTTTTTCAAAATATGTATTGCTAGTAATAATTTTTTTTTTTTTTTTTTTTACAGAAAGTATTTCTGTTATTAAAACTTATTTTTACACTTTCATAGTGTTTTGACCCCAGTTTGTGGTTAACTATTTATCCCTAGCTTGGTCAAGGTGGCCCTGGGAACACCAGCAATTAAGAGGTGGTTCCACGCTCCTCAAAACCTCCTGATCAGAGGCCTTGCTGTCAGACATAGTTTATTGTCTTACTCAGAATGCAAATGTAGATTATCATCATACCCAGGACAATCAGATAATTGAGGTATAGATAATCAGGGAAGTCCTGTGAAATGAGGATAAAGTATTTTTTATGCTTCCTGATGCAACTCAAGTAATGAGTATTCCAGTAAAGCAGATGAACCTATTTTGTATTTATATAATTTGTAAACTTTTCAGTATTTACAATTTTTTTTCATGTTGAAAGATATTCTCTATATTTTTCTTAACCAGAGTTAAAATAAATCTGCAATTATCTCCTGTTTTTGTTGATTATTGTATATGCTAAAGTCTTATTAAATTTAGGCACATAACCATACTCTGAAGATTTTAGACAATTAGAAAACTTTTTCAACTTGTAATAAATAAAAGTAAGAGTGATGAAAATCAATAAATGCCTGCTTACTAATGACAAGGTTCAGGAATCATAGTTTACCATAATCTTGTATAATTTGTTAACTGCTTAAAATTGGTTGACAAAATATTCCTTGAGAAATTTCTTTGTTCTGACTAAGAGTTAAGATGGTTAGTCTTTTTGCAGAAATAATAGAAGCTATAAACAAAATTCTAAAGAAACTTATAGAAAATGTAAAGTCTGTGAAATAACAGCATTTTGTTTGCTTCATCTTTAAGAAATATGCCATATTTGTCAGCCTCTCTCTATTGTACCACATTATTAGAACAATTCAAAATGTTCAACATTTCAGAAACATTATCTATATTAATAGATTATGAATAGTTTAAAATTAAATGACAAATTACCTGAAGCTAAACAAGCACAATACTTTGTGTATAAATGGCCATTTGCAATGCAGAAAGTTTGCACATATCAGTGCTAGTCATATAATACCATCGGCTAATGAATATCAAGGAGTTTGACATGTATTTAAGGACTCACTTGAAGAGTGAGAGAGTTTGCTGCCAGTATCCATTGAGAGAAGCTTGGAAGTGATGATGATCTATAGTGGACCATGCATTCCACAATTTAAGTTATTGGAGTTACTCTTCTTTTCTTGGTGGTGAAACCCATTTTGAAATCTCTCTCTCTATTTGCTTATGGTAATATCACATTGAAACACCAAGACAAACAATGTCAAGCCTGATCAGTACCTAGATGGATAAACTCTTAGAAATAACAGCTGCTGTAAGTTTGGATGTGCAGGTGGTGTAATAGATAACAGCTTGAAGTTGGTGAGCTGAGTTTCAATTCTAGTTGAGTTAATTATATTCACTTATGAGCAAATACCCTTAAGAAAGGTATGAATCCACCTCTTCTTCCCCTAGCTATGAATTAATTAGCAGGACTTGTATCAATAAATCATTATTAACTCAAAAATATTCTTAAAATCTAAAAATATTTTCTGGCTTTAAACAACCTACAAAAGATTGATAAGCATTAAAAATACAAACAAATCAATCTATTTCTATGTTTGTGTCACAGAATGAACCCACTTACAGGAACATCTTTATGACTAATATATAGAAATCATTGTGCTGTAAAGCTACATTTATGTCATTGGTAGCTGCCAGCCTTATATACAAATTTTCAATTAATCTTCTCATATAAACTACTTTTTAAAATTATTAACCATATACAAAAAATGCTTCTATATTAAAAAAAAATATTGCAGGTAAAAGGGTTAAAATTTCTCATCTTAAGCCTTTTGATTTCATTAAATTTTTCAAATATGGTTGAATGAAGTTTGAGAAATGTCATTTAACTTGTATATTTTAAACTTGTGACATGATGGGTGAAATTATTTGTCTTCTTTTAGGAATGAACGCCGTGAATTCATCAAAGCTAAATATGAACAACATAAATATGCTATCCAGACATGCACAGACAAGGAAGAATTGAAACAAGATCTTCAGCAAGCAATTACATCAAAGGATATATTTGCCCTTTTGCAAGTTCATGCAGAGGGGTTGGAACTAATGTCCACCCTCCCCAAAGCGGTAATTATATAACTTAATTTTTATTTTATTCTTCTTTAATTTCTTTTTCATTTTTTTACTTTTTTTTTTTTTTATATTTATTATTGAAATTAACACTTTTGTTGTTGCATTGTTGCCTGGTTGTGCTGGCCTGTGTTTGGAAAAATAGGAAATTGTCTTTTACTAGAAATAAATGACAATAAAGAAAGTGATTTATTATGGGTGCCAACATTTTGGTTTTGATTGGATACTCTACAATACAGAAGGTTACTGAATGAGGTATATCATACAAGTATTTAATAAATGAAAATTATGAAGAAGTAACTAACAGTTGACCCCTGACTTGAAGGGGTAAAGATGGTAGTGTTCAGGGAAACATACACATGGGAATCAGTTCCAAAAAGTAGTCATTCTTTGTGGGAGGAAGTTGTTTGAATGGAACTTCTTCTTTACAATTGGAATATGGGGGGAATGAGGGTGATTTGATTCCATGGATATAGCATGCTAAGTCCTAGTTGTAATGGTCTGATCTGGTGGAACTAAAGAATGTAGCTCATCTGAACATTTGTCATGGAAATAGTGATAGAGTAGCAATGTTGAAGCCTATTGCTACTGTGGCTGCAGAGTAGAAATTAAGTCATCTCTTCATGACACTGTAAATGATTCTTGAACTCTGTTAAAACTAGAAAGTAAGGATTGAACAATTTCAGCCCTGATATGGCAGTGATACTACATTTGTGGTTTAATCTGACTCTTATAAAGATTAAAAAATAACTATAAAACATGAGTTTATTCCTGTTATGTAAATCAATCATATCTTTGACTCGTGTTTTGACAATAACTTCATTTGATTTCAAAGTAGATCAGGTCAATGAAGATGTTAGGGTGTTTGCTTATAAGGCAGCATAATGAGATGCAGTCATGGATTGATAAAAACAAGTTACAGTTTATTTAATTCAGATAAATGAAACTAATAATTTTATACTTAATTATAATTAAAATATAACACAGCTTTCCAATTTGAATTTTCTGATGGATGATAATTCTTAAGTTAGTGA
Source organism: Acanthosepion pharaonis (assembly GCA_903632075.3). Taxonomy (NCBI): domain Eukaryota; kingdom Metazoa; phylum Mollusca; class Cephalopoda; order Sepiida; family Sepiidae; genus Acanthosepion; species Acanthosepion pharaonis. The sequence goes on along the minus strand of CAHIKZ030002101.1, from coordinate 2,235,339 downwards.
TTGAATAAGCTCCTTACTAGTTCTACATCTATAAAATACTTGTCAAAATCACCCTATTGCATTCTTAAATATTTGAGCTTAACAACTGTAACAAAATATTGCAATAATCATCATATGTATGAATATGTTATTAAAGAAATAAGAGGGTATAAATGAAAAAGATTAAAAATTGACAAAAATATTTAAAACCTTGTCAATTTTTAATCTTTTCATTTGTTCCCTTTTACTACTTGGGATAATGATCTATATTCATAACTATGATTATTATTGCAATATTTTGTTAAATATTTTTGTTAAATATTTCACTGAAAGAGACATTAAATGCATTGTCATCTTTCTTTCCTTCTCAAAATAAATAGTATCCCTTATATGTTTTTCTTGAGAATTTCCTTGTAATTGAAACTGAATGGTCCATTAATATCTGGAGTGATGGTAGGGTATAAATTGTGTGCTGAATGAAGTACAAGCAGATTTATAATATGATTACTATAGATCTAGATAGGTAGTAACATCTGTATTTTAGTCAAGTGAGAAATATGCTATCAACCAGTAGAAAGATATATTTGTGAGTTGTTTATAGAACTAAATGACACCTTAAATTCAGAGACATTTTTATACCAATATGGTGGATCTCTGAAAAGGCTTGGCAGTGTGCAATCTGATTGGTTAGAAAATATATTTTTCTGTGCCAAGCTCTGATTGGTCAGATTGTTGGTTTTATATAATCTACTTAAAGTAATAAAAACTTTGAAATTGTTACTTAGTTGCAACATTTTGAAATAATAATTTGTTGAGTTATCTTTGTTGAACAAGTATATCAAGGGAAAATGGTCACAATTAATGTGCATTGATTGCAGCCCATAGCAGAAATAGGCAATAAGTATTTGGCAGTGTCCTCCTGCCACCCCTGCAAATGACTTTGTTATACTTAAGCTGAGTACAAGACGGAATTCCTCAGTTTACTTGTGAATTTTCTAGAAGGGTAAGCATGATCACTTAGTGGATTTATAGCAGTATGAGTCACATTAGTTCTAAGTTCATGTCCCAACACATGATGGTGCAATTTGCAATAATCAGGTATCTTGTGACTTAAGATTCAGTTTGTGGTGGTTATAAGATTGTATCCCAGCACACACAATGCAACAGTTGACCTTCATGTTGAATGTTCAATTGTGATAGAGGCTAGTATTTGCAGTGGTTTGCAAAAACTTTTAAAACAAGGTAGATAGAAATTCTTTCTATATCGAAACAATGGACTGACACTATTTACATGTGAACTATTGTCCTCATCTTTGTTATTGGTGATAACAACAAAGATGAGGACAATTTTCTGCATGTAAATAACAACTTCTCATCTCAGAAATTCAGTCAAAAACAATGAATTGAAAAATAATTTTATCGGCAGAAACCTTTAGGGTAATTTTTAAAATTTGTATTAAAAATAAATAAGATAAAATCTTTATTAAAATAAACTTTTGTTATGCAAATTAAATGTTATTGTTTATATTGTAAAAGCAGTTTGTTATTAATATATACAAAATGGCTGAAGGTAAATTTACTGTGTAACCATATATAGGCTGCTTTGTTATAATGGTGTAAAGTGGGGGATTCATTCCTTTTATTCAGTTAGTGCATTTTGTGTCACTTTGGTCAGGACTCCCCTTCATCTCACAATTGTGGTTCATGGTGATATTCAAGGCAGAATACTGCAATGTTTGATTTCTTTTGCACTGAGGCTGTTGAAAGGTGGATTTGTTTTTGAAGTTACTGTCTTCTAGCCTTTACCTAAAGAGGCAGTATCTACAAAGCAGCAGGTCATTTGAATTCAGAGTTTCCTTCTCCTTGGCTGGTTGCAACTTAAGGCTATAGGACCTTGTCTGTCTTGCTTTTTTGCCCATAGCCAAAATTCAGCCTTGTGTAAATTTATAAAAGACTAGCAGCATGGCCTGGCATTGCCTGTGCTTGATGCAAAAAATGTAAGACTCATACAGCAATCGCTATCACTTAAAATATTTTTTCCCTTCCTTGCCTTTAAAGGAGTACCCTTTGCTGTGCTGATGTTGCTACATGCCTTACTTCTTGCCTATCTCACATTGCAAATTTTTTCTAAGCTCTATACTAAACATTAAATTTGTTACGAAAAAAGAACTAAACAAAATGAACACAAAAGCGATCAGCTTTAAAAAGGACTCAGAACTGGAAAAACCGAATGAAAAAGAATGTTAACAACAAATACTTTTTCACACCCAACCCAGTTCTGCAGAATCAGAATCAATGTTGAGTTTAAGCAAGCGAGTAAAGTGCCATGCAGATTTAAATTTTTCCCACTTGTGACGAATGCAGCTATCAATTTTTTTTTTTTTTTGCATGCTAGTTAACATTTGTGTCAGTCAGCTATTGGCTCTCATGCTGGCCAATAGAATCTTCCTGCCTATTCGTGGCAGCCAGCTATTGGCTCTCACTCTTGTTAACACTTGAAAACTGATATTTGATTTTTTTTTTTTTTTATTCATTTCAGTTATAAATTTATAGGCTTTAGTTTTCTGTTTAATGATTAATTAGTATAAAATATTATTTGTGGATATTATGTGTTACTTAATTTGCTTTGTAAATATCCTTTCCAGGAGGATGATGAGACTTCACTCCACATGGCAATTAGTCAAGATGATGGAAATAGTTTATATATGGTCGACTTCATAATACAGAACAGTAGCATGTGAGTATGTTATTTTATATTTTTGCATAAAACTTTTACATTTGTTTTTTTATTCTGGTTCTGCTGAAAGTCTTAACCGTTCATTTCAAATTTATGTTCACTAGCCAAATCTCTATCTTATGACTATTTCTCTTTAATAATAAAGTAATTCAGCAGATGATGATATTTTATTTATGGTAACTGGAGTTTTAGTGATTGGTCACTCAGTTTCCATCATTCGATATTGGGCTTCTGAAAAAGGGAGCTTTTATTGTGTTCACCTTTGCTTCTCGGCCTTTTGGCTGGGATCAAAGTGTAATATCTACCCTTAAGAGGATAAATCACATTTCATCTCTCAGGTGTGTCTTTATCTTCGGACAGGGTGCAAATCAGTTATCTGTCTGTGGGCAGTGCAACTGAAAATATTATTGAGAGATGTACAGTCTGAAGGAAACAGTTATCCACAGCAGTACCTCCCTCATTGCGCTAAAGAGGTGGTGATCGGTAGTAATACTGATGCCAACACAACTGATGGTAGTGAGGGCCTGGGCTATTTTGGGGCCTGGCCTGAGTGCATGCATTTGGGCTCCCCACATTAAACTGACCTTGTATCCCATCCTGACAGCATGAGGTGGCAAGAAAATACAATCGCTTCTCAGCCTTTTGGCTAAGATTCGATCACGGCTACGACTAGCTTGGACTGGCTTGGGTCTGGACCAGCTAGGACAAGCCAAGACTAGCTAAGACCAGCTTGGACCAGCAGCCCGAGTGAAAACACTCTGGTCCCCATGTTAAAAACTGACCTTGTGTCACAACCTGACTCATTGGGGGTCAAGTAAATAAACAGCCTTTTGGCTAAGATCAAAGTGTAGTATTTGTTCTTATCAGCTTAATCCAATTCTCTCTCTCACTCTACTTCTATTTCCCTTTTTTTTTTTTCATTTTCTCACTGAAACCAAGTAGTGTCTTTTCCCCTCTTTACATGTGATCTAAACAGAATGGTTCACTATGAGGTATTAGCAGGGTGTAACGGTTATGCAAAATGATGAATGGAGAGACACACACAATTATAATAGGATATTTATAGATGGAGTATTCACAAATTTGTTTTCAAAAGAATGTAAATTGCTTATTTGTTATAGGATATTATATCCCAACTAAATTAAGTGCAGCTTTGGTTTGTTTGTTTTAATCTGGAATATTCATTTTTTTTTTTTTTTTTTTTTTTTTTAGCTCTAGTCTAGACAAAACCACGAAGGATGGAAATACAGCTCTTCACCTATGCGCTCAACTTAACAAGTCTGAATGTATGAAGCTCTTACTGCGGACCAAACCTGATATGGCCACGTTAGCAAATAAGGCAGGCCAGACTGCGCTGGAGATAGCAAAGGAGAATAACCACCAACTGTGTGCAGAACTGGTAACACTCTAATATAACTTTCTCCTGCTCTTTATTTTTCTCTTCATTGTTGCTGTTTATTTTCATTAAGTACTTCTCCTCCATTACTTGCCTCTTTCTTTCACCTTCACTCTATTTCCTTCTGTTGCTTCTCTCTCTCTCTACAATATCTCTCTGTTTTCCTGTCTTTGTCTCCATTTTTCCTTTTCTTTTTTTTTTCATAATCTTTATTTCACTTTTTTTTTTCTCTCTCAACTTCTCTCTATTTTTCTGTCTTTCTTTTAAAAAAAAAACATTTTTGGGAGCCAGGATCAATGTGGTGTATCTGTTCTCCTTATAATTAATGGAGAAGACACCTGTTTTTCTTTCATTCTATTTTCTTCTGTTTCTCTATCTCAACTTTCCCTATTTTGCTGTCTGTCTTTCATCTTTCGTTTCCTACCCACCTAATCTTAACATCTTACGTTTTTTTTGTAGCTGAAAGCTGCTCTAGAAAACAGAAAAGATCTCTTTGAAAATGTCAATATTGACTGGGATCTTATGATTGTAAGTATGGCTAAATTTTTTTTACAACTATCTTGGCTTAGCCATCTTATTTATTTCATATTTTCCTCATGTGTTTTTTCAATTTCCTTTGTTTCAGGAGGAGCCCGTCTACCAACCTGAGTGTTATAGTGACGATGATATTGATGTAAGTATTCATTTTCTCTTTATTTTTTTATCTGTTTTCTGACATTCTTGAAATAAGCCTTTTCATTTCCAGGCTGAATTTAAAAAAAAAGAATAAATAAAAAAAAAAAATAAAAAAAATCAGTCCTAACTGAAGTTTCATCCGTTATGAAGTTACCATAAATTTTAAAATATTGCAGCTGGTTAATCCATTGTATCTGACAATGTGAAAGCAAAGCAAAATCTGATTTCAATTAGTTTCTTCAAACCATTCTAAACTTTTTCTTATAAAAAGCAAGGAAAGTTTTTCATTTTTGATTAATTTAACCAATGAGGTGTGGGTAGTGTAGTGGCTATCAGCTGAAACTGGTGAGCCAAGTTCAAATTCTGAACAACTCTGTTACATTCACTTTTGCACAAGTGCCCTTGAGAAAGGCGTGAATCCATCACTTCTACCCTACCGCCACAGCTATGGATTAAATGGCAAAGTAGACTGGGCTCTCTAGCCTTAGGTCAGTAGTTGTCTATGAGAAGGAAGACTCTGAATTTAAAACTATAGAGAAAGAAATGAGAAATCACCCCCTTACCAAAATTCAAAGGCCTATTGGAATAGTGAAAGTGGCCTTCCATAAGCTAAGTATTAACAAACAAGAAAATTTTGTTAGAAATAAAGAGGGCTGAACTGTTATGTAGTATCAGTCCTCATATATGGCAGTGAATGCTGGACAGTCTCCTTGTAGATGAAGAGACTTGAGGCAACAGAAATGTGATTCTACAGAAGGATGCTGAACATGTGAGCAATAACAAAATTTTTAAGAAAAAAATGAAAAATAAAAGGATACGTAGAATCGGAAAGAGACTATGGAAATTTGTAGGGCACATAACAGGGAAAGGGCTTGGAGAATTTGATATTCGCAGGGCATAATGAAGGCAAGAGGGACAGAAGAAAAGCGGCAAATAACCTACCTATTATGTAAATGGTTGGCAGAACAGGGATTAGAAAAGATAGCAAAACGACATGCCTTTCTAAGATCTATAAAGACAGAAAGTTGAGGAGAGCCATAATTGCCCAATCCTGACAGGACATGGCAGATAGAAAAAATCTTTCCTAATTTGCAGATAATAAATGGAATATATGAAGTGCTATGATCACCTACATTCTGAACAGATATAGCAGTTAAACAAAAGAAAACATAGTATTAAAGACATACCTACTTTGCAGGTTAAAATACTATTTGATTATAACATTAAATTAGCCAACCATACAAATTCACACAATAATTTTAATTAAGAAGTATTAAAAGTACTACAAGCTATAAGCTTCTTTGTAGCTTTTTAACTATATATAACTGGATATATTTTCTTGAATGTTGTTTCCCTTTAGGATGTAGGCAATCATCTATATGCAAATTTTTTTATTTATTTTCTGTAAATTGACATGACTTCTTGAGAAAGATAGTGTAGGGTTTCCCCACTGCTTTCTCTGTGATTTTGTATTCAGAGTAGTCCTTTTCTTAGAATGGCTTCCACCCAAGGTTAAAGAAACCAGCCTACCTTATTATTTAACTCCTAGCTGAGGGAGGAAAAATTATGGATTCATGCCTTTCCCAAGGATATTAGTGTAAAAGCGAAGCAGCTGACTAGGTCAGAAGTTGAACTTGGCTCACCAATTCCACTTTCCAAGTAGATAACTGTTACACAAATATATATATATATATATATATATATATATATATATATAGAGAGAGAGAGAGAGAGTGATATCCTACCTCATGGTTGAAACCTGGGTTGCGAGGTTGATTGGCATTTTAGCCTTTTCTTATTATATTGTTGTTGTTGTTATTATTAAAGCATTGACATCATACAAATTATTTTGCTTAAAAGACACATCAATCTATTTGGATCTTGGATTGACTTTTCCATTAAAATATAGGCTTAAACCCGACTTAAAATCTTTAGAGATGAGCTTAAAAATTGAAATATATGATATAGCTCACAAAATACATGTTTTGATACACTGGTGGGAGTTATCAGTGACATTTTAGAAGCAGGATCATCAGGCGTTTCAGGTTTTCAACACCAAACTCCCTTTTAGGCAGTTTTAATTGGGGTTGATCAAACCCTGATCCATCTCCCACAAATGGATAACATCACTTCATACATTTCAGTTCCACTTTGGTAGCTTGATTAGTGGTTCCAAAATTTTAGGTTTTAGTGACACTATCACTAACCAGTGGCCTTCATTTTATATATATATATATATATATATTATTTGCCTTATGATATGTTGTATCATCTTTTAAATAATTTTATTGTTGAATTATTATCCTATGACTATTACTGCTGTTGATGATATCCTGCTGCCTTGCTATTACAAAATTATATGAAAACATAGAACTTGACACAAGCCAAGCTAGTATCATTTCATTATCACCAATTAAATTGTGTTTTTTCTCCATTCATGATGAACAGTTACACTCTCAACATTTCTCCATACTTTGAACATCTAGTAGAACTCAAATTTACTCCAGGCCTCAGGTGGAACTCATATATACAATGCCAAAAAAGCTGAAAAAATGGTTGTTTTATTCTACCACTCTAGAAAGTATCTGACTTCTGTTATCAGATTAGATCCAAAAATGGTGTATTGCTGCCATATCTGGGTTAGATCTGTTCAATCTTCTCTTTCCAGCTTTGATATAGTTCAAGATTGTTTATGTGGTCTTGTAAGGGAAGACTTGTTTTCCACTCTGCAGTTACAGATGCAACATTGCAAGTCCATTACTACTCTATCACTATTTCCATGTCAAATGTTCAGATGAGCTCCACTCTTTGCTCTCACCAGTTCAGACTTTTATAGCTAGGATTTATATCATCCATATTTCCTCCATATTCCAATTGTAAGGAGCAAGTCCCACTCAGACAGCTTTTTTTTTTTTTTTACAAGTGCTAATTTGTGGAACAGATGGATGCATCCCTGAACACTGTAATCTTAGCCTCTTCAACCTCTTTATTATCATCATCATCTCTTCCTACTATGTTCTCTGTGGTGATTTGATGGTCCATTAAACAGAACCAAACCATCTTACTATGTTCTCTTACATTCATTTCACACACCTCATTCAATAGTTTCTACCTTAAATAGCTTTTGGGACTTCTATTGGATGAACTTTGGTTTTAAAAATAGCATATTTTCTGTGCATTACATTTTTGCATTGAGATTTTTAAGTAAAACTTATGAATTGTTTATTTCTCAAACTGACCTTTGGTAAGTGAAACTGGAAATAAGGTATTTGTATTGATGTCCATGCTTGCCTCTTTTCTGCTGGTCTTACACTTAAATGTTTTTATTTTTGTTGGTTCTGTTCATTTAAGGGTGCCCCTGAGTACAAAAAACCCCGATCTAGACCTTCCAGTGTAATTGGGATTAATGAGACAACAGCCCCTGCCTCTGTATCCAGAGAAGGCCTTAATCGGGACAAGGTTGATTTGGAATCTGGCCGTCCTCCGCCGCTTCCACCACCGCTGAACAAGCCTACGAGTAAGTTTTTATCTAATTTCTTTCTGTAAGATTTGTAGACAGTCATAAATCCACATATACAGAATTCCTTTCAATATTCTCCTTGGGTCCATTGTATATATCAATGGAAACAGATGACATAAATGTTTATTCTTCTTTGTAGAGATTTTGTCATGGCACTTAATCTTTTTTCTTTCTTTCCATCAGTTTCTTCTTAGAAATTGGAAGCTATCACTTATCAAAATACACTTCAGACTTAGAAAATGTTTCTTAACCATTGTAAAAATTGATATTTAGTCGGTGTTGTGTACAAAATATAACCAGAATACCAGACAATTATTTTAATGTATACTTTTCTAAATATTTTTATTTGACAGTGAAACTAAGCTTCTATAGCTTACAAAGAATGTACAGTGCATATTGTCAGGAAATATACAAATTTAATTAAAAAAAAAAAAAAAAATTCTCCCTTATTTGTTAAACCAATTGACTGGAATTCTGCTGTTGATATGAATTTAATAAAAAAAAATATGTGAAACTTTATTACCCAATGCAATCCTATAGACTTGTTTTTAGTTAGCAGGGATATACATATATGTATTCCCTTAATATATTTTTAAAAAATGCAGTACCTTGTATTAAAAAGCCAGTAAAAATTCATAAATGTATTGTGTATGCACGCAAAATAGTTTTTTCTCTTTATATTTTTAAAATGTAACCTATTTGCTTTTTTTTAAAAAGTTTTATCTTTTTGATTGATTTTCTTTTGCAGTGTTTCCTGTTTTTTTTCTTTGACAGTATTTTAATGAGGTCATGTAGCCGTCAGCAGTATTGTATTTTTCTATTATTCCTGCAGAAAATGAATTTAAAAAACTGATCTTGTTAATTCTTAACTAAATAACAGGCATTTCTGCTTTTCTCTTCTTTCAAAGCAACCAGGTAATACTGATATCAAGAATGTGCCTTTAATATTATGTTTTCTTTTACATGTCATTACAGATAAACACTTCCCTTATCTGCCAATTCTACTTTTCACTGTGCATATATATATATATATATATATATATATATTGCAAATTAATTAAAATATGTAAAATTACTAGAATTTACTGTGTTTCAAGGCTAGCAGAATTTTTTGTCAATAAAGTGCTTGAGAACTATAGCAATAATAATAAATTAATAAAAGTTCAATCAACTTATCTTTTGACAGACTTCAAAGTTTTGCAGATGCACCACTCATTAGGCTCAATGTCGGATAAATCTATTGAATTATTAACAGATGTTATATTTATACTTACAAAAGAAATGCAAATCATGAACTCTGAACAATTTTAGTTTATATATTTTGTTTTCTAAATTTAGTAGAAGCTGGAGCAACAGTTTTTTTAACTGACAAATATATAATTTAAGTAAAAAATGGATTCTCTTTTGTTGAGTTCCATTCTGGAGAATACAATTTTTATATTTTGTTGGATAAAGCCATTATAAGACATTTAGTAACTGATGTAAGTCAATATTAAAAATATATATATATATATATATATATATATATATATATATATATATATATATATATATATAATAAATATAATAAATGATCTTGCTATTGGTTAAAATATTAGTTTTTAAAAAAAATGTGTATAACATGTTTTTGTTTTCTTTTGATTTTTAATGGATGTGTAACAGCGAGTTAGAAAAATTGGTGACCTAAGTTAAAACTATGGCAGAATTTCTTTGTTTTTGCACAAATACCCATGGGAAAGATATGAATCTAACTTTTCTCCTCTCAGCTGTGGGTTAAATAGTAGGACAGACTGGACTTTAATGTTGACTGGCAACCAATATAGAAGGACAACTCTAACTTTAAAACTTTCTTGGAGAAGGATGGGTTCTATCAAGCTATCTTTCTCTAGACACATCAATGCAGTACATGTGGGGCTTAATTGGTCTAATCTGAATGACTATAAATTATTCTGAAATTAAATGTTTGTTTTTTAGTGTCTTTTTATTAGAATTCTGTAAAAAGTGCTGAAGATAATAATTAGTCTATTGACAGACATCTATGAAGAATTTCCCTCTCCATTGGCACTTAGTTAATAGATATTTGCTGATTTTTATCATCAGTACTAACCAATTTTGAGTTGCTGATATTTTCATAAGAGTCTTAGTTCTTAATTCCGCCTATGCCTTTTCATACGTGGGTGCTGCATTTGCTCTTCTTATTGAGTAGGAAGAGTAGAGATAAGTTTTGAAATTTATATACCTCTTCAGTTTTTTCTCACTCTAAGAGTCTGTGATTTTAATAAATGAATAGTAAACTTTGCTAATGAACTTTAGCTTATTTAATGCCATGTCCCTTCAGGACAAAAGCAACCATGACTCTTCACTGGTTTCTTTTTCTTTATCTATCAATTGCCATAACAACTTGGGAAAGATAATGGAGTAGTTTCTTGTTGCCTTCTACATGGTTTTAAAGTCAGAGTTTAATTTTTTAGACTAGTTGCCATACAAGGCTAAAGCCCAGGCTCATTTCAAATGCTAAGTTTATCTTGCTATTTACCCATAGCTTGGGGAGAGAAGAGATGGTTTTATGCCTTTGTGCAGAAATGAATGCACCAGACTAGTCTGGAATTTGAACCTGGTTTGCTAATTCCACTTTCTGTGCTGATACTCTGAATATCTTTTGCTAATGAACACTTGCTATATGGAAATAAATGTAAACAAAGTACATAAAGCCTTTAGTTTTTGTTTTCTACTGCTAATCTATCAAATATTTAACAAAATAATCATCAGACTTTAGAGGTTTGATGTGATCTAAATCAGGACCTGCTTGATGAAGTGTATTATGAATTATAAAATTTATTTTTCAAATGTAAAATTGCTAAATTGAATCATTGACTGATATAGATTAAAACAAATTTTTTTCTTCCTTTTCTGATAGGAAACTGTTTTGTAAATAGCAAAAATATTTGGAAGGAAGAATAATCTGCAATGTGAGAAGAAAAAAATTAAAGAATAACAATTATTTTTTTTAATCTCATTTTGACTTGTTGATTTTTATTCTTGCAATACTAATTTAAATTTTGCTCTGTGCAGATTTTGTTTGAAGATTGACATTTTCCATAAAGTTTTTAAACTGAAAAATTTATTACTTTTTTTTTTTTTTTTTTTAAATGTTAGGAATAGCAACAGGATTTTTGTTTGGTAATTTTTTTCTAAATGAAAATTCTATTGATATTATTCTTAAATATTTTTTTTATCCTTTTTAAATATTTTTTCCATTTACTTATTCATTCTTTTTTGTTTTGATATAAATAACATCAATTTCTAATATTGTTTTCAAATTTTTAAACAAACAAAACTTTGTGTTATGAACACTTTTTAAAAATTATATTTAAAATGAATTTTTTTTTTTTTTTTTTTTAATTTTTAAAAAATTATTTATTACTGTGATTGTCTTTTTTTAAATCTCTTTTGTAATTTTGTTACCTCAAATATGTCACCTCAAATATGTCACCTCATAGAATTCTTCATACTCAATTAGATTCTGGTCTCTTGGCCAATAGATTGCATTTGTATTGACGATCAAATCACTTGTCGCCACAGCTTCACATTTCTTGCATTTGGCTTGTTCACCATCACGTCTCAAGTGTAACAGTATGAAGGCTGGGGAATAATAAATGATGTCAACAACAAAGATCAAATTTTGTTTGTTTCTAATAAGTATATTTAAGAAATATATATTAGAAATAGAAATACTTTATGTTCATATTTTATAGATTCAAGACTAGCACTCTAGAAATAAATTAATCTTAAACCTTATATCATTTTAAGAGAAATCTCTTTGGATATATGTATATCATACTTATAGTAACTTTTTATTTGTATTACTATAAACATTATTCTAGTGAACACAAGTGTTTGAACAGCCCCTCGTTTTTTTTGTAACAGAAATTAATGGTCTTGAAATGATATATTTTTTCAGATACAATATACAACTATAAATTACTAGTTGTTTAGGTAACAGGATTTATTAAACATATCTAAACCTTGATTTATTCTAATGATTACATAAATGCAATGATAACAAATGCTAAAAGCATATATAAGAAAGTAAGCAGATGCTAAAATTTCCATCATAGAGATTTAGTGCATGGTCTGATACAGCAAATATGAATTTATAAAGTTTATTATGTAATATTTGTAATGACAAAAGTATATAGGTGTAGGCTTTAAGAAAGCTTTATTCAACTGAAAATACAAGGTTCGTGCATAGTGTCCTTTTATAGTCTCAGTAAACAGAAATAGCTCTCTCAAAGAGGAGAGTAACAAAACAAGGGGAGACCACTCTTGATTATTCATAAGAATACTTATCTATGTCATTCTAGGAAACTTATGTGAAATATTAACTATATTAGAGATAGACCAAGAAGGTAGAAAGAATACATTTTGGTTTCCCTTGCAGAAAAATTTCTTTTGCTTTTAACTTGGTAAGTGCAAGCAACTAAAGGTTATTCACATACACAAATAAATGAAAATCATTAATGAAATATTATTTCTTCAAAGTAAAATTTAATGAATCAACCAGCACATTTTTTTTTTCACCTAAAATTTGTTTTAGAAAATATTGTTGTGTATTGAAAATCAAGAAGTAATTTTTATTGGCCAAGAATCCACGCTAACATTACTGACAGAATATTACTATTCTATGTATAAAAAAACAATTTTTTTATATACACAATTAGTCAGTTTCTCATGTTTTATTGTGTTACTCAACTTCTTGAGATTTCAATCTTTTTGCCTTGTTACATTTATTTTATAACTAATATTTCACGCAAACCTTATAAATTCCAAAATGACACAAGAAAATATAACATTTGAGTTATTGAAAGCTCATCAAAAATATTATGGAAGTATATTCATGCAGAACTAATTGTTTCTAGTTGTAACTGAAAATATGCTTTAAAATGCTTTTGGAGACAGAAATAAATTAAAATAGCTCACTTCTAGGGTGTGTGAAAATACATTCACACTGGAATTGCCCAGTATCTATAAAATAGATTTTTTGGGTTATTCATTCAAATATATTCATATATTAGATTGATGGAAAGGTTTCTAGCATTCTTTTGGCAAAATATTTTATATGAATGCACAGCACCATCAGAATTTTATATTAGTGAGTTACAAGTATTCTTTAAATTAAATAAAGAAACAAAGGACAGATTAAAGAAATTTGAGAATAATCATGTCAAATTTTGGGACTTTTTTTTTTTTTTTTTTTAAAAAAAAAAAAAACAATTTTGCATATTAAATAATTCATAAATCTAGTTTTTGCATTTTGTTCCTTAAGCACCTCCTCCATTTTGTTCTTTACAATTTTAGGATTTTATAATTTGATTTTCTTTGTCATTTTTATTTTTAGCTAAAAACTACAACACCTGAATTTCATCTTAACATTAAGAAATTGATTAGAGAACTAGAAAGGATTATTATAAGAATATACATAATATCTCTATATTATTCAATAAAACATGTTTGAAGATGTGCTGCCTAAATATACTTATTTTAAAATGGAAGTTGCAGACAATCTTCATAAAAAATGTTTGTGTAATGCCTCACTGGAATATTTTTTAAATATTCCAATTTTAGTAAAGATGACACAAATTCCTTCATATAACTTCAAAAAATACAGATTTTATTTCTTTTTATTTTTGAATTTTGCCAATACCTTTTTTTTTCTCTCACAAATCCTTAAAAACAAAAGAAAGGAAATGTTGTTTACGTTTTTTTTTACCCCCATTCCTAATCTTTGCAGAAAAGCAATTTCTGTGTGAGTATAGAATATTAGTTGTCTAACTGTTGTTTGGTCTACTTCTGCCATATTGTAGAATTTATCACGATTCCCAGTTTGTACCGTGACAAAAATAAGACAGGTAAGTAAGGAAGAATGTGCATGAACAAATTGATTACCTCCTATCAAAAAAAGTGGGGGAATATATATATATATATATATATATATATATATATTAAATGCGGGTGGGGGGAAGAAGCAATTTGATAAATCTGCTCATCCTATTCCTACACCTTGCTCGTTAATCTCATTTTATCTGACACCTGTGAAAAGCAACAACATATCATCCCACTCTTTCACCAAACATTTCTTTCATCTTTACCTACTTTGTATATATACATGCACACATTCACTTTGATACCCTCCTTCTGTATTAATTGAACCTTTTAAATCCCAAATCACTCTTGCTCGCCAGGACTTAAATTTAACCTCATTAATAAAACATTAGGTCCTTACTCACAATTTTACCCCAGTATATCAGTTACTCTTACTGATATATCACAGCAGATATTTTAGAAGCATTGCTAGTTTCTCAGTTTGAAACTAAAGATTTGACCCAGAAGAGTTGCATCCTTTTGAAATGCTTATCTAATCATCATCATCGGAAAATTTCCCTGACCTTCAAGCTAGGATCAAAATGAAGTATCCCTTTTTCACCTGACAGTAGAACATCGGTTGCGAGGACTGGGAAATTTTTGGATTGGCTGATAGCAATCCACATTAAAAATAACTTTGTGTCACATCTTGCCACCATTGGAAGGTGAGTAAATAACCCAGCCTTTAGGGATCAAAGTTTAGCATCTGGGGGTTAGTGGTTACCAAAGCCACCATGACAGTGGCCATGGGGTCTGAGCAATTTTTGTCGTTGGCCTATATGTATATATACACCCGACATTAAACTGACCTTGTATCACATCCTGCCACCATAGGGAAACAAGTAGATAGCAGATCAAAGTGTAGTATTTGTTCTCCTTTATGGGAAACCGGGTCTTTAAGATTCCAGTCTGCAGCAACACTCTTCCCCTTTGCACTAAAGAGAGGGGGTTGGTGGATATAGGCATCAGCATGACATGGTTTCTATGTAAATCATCATAGGGAGGTGGGTAAATAGCAGATCAAAGTGTAGTGTTTGTTCTCTGCCAACTTTCTCCTTTCAGGCAGTTTGATTTTGTAATGAGAGTAACCAGGTCCCACAGATTCCAAACCTGCTGCAGCACCTCCCTCATTTCAAGGAGAGAGGACCGATGGATGTTGGTGCCAGCATGACAATAGTTGTTAAGACTGGGTAATTTTTGTGCTTGGCCCATATGTAAGCATATATGCATTCTATGTTAAACTGTGTCACATCCTACTACCATGGGGGAATGTAGGTAAATACAGACTTTAGAATATTTGTTTCCCTTTGTACTATTGGTCTCTACTGACTTTTAGTAACTTCTGATTTTTATTTAATATCTAAATGCTTTCAATAGCTCTTTTCATCTTCTGTGACATTTTACTAATTGCAGGACAGCAACAATTAGCATCTTCCTTTTGAACTCATTGTTACCAACAATTAAGGACCTCTTTCTCTATCTTCTACCTGTCCTGATCATAAGTCTCACACTTTGCAGTTGAAACAGCTGCTTAATTTTCTTTTCACCAAGTCTTTCATGTTCTTCACCCTGTCTCTATTTACAAAAACAATCTAATAATATACTTTTGTAACTCTCATAGATATACAATTAAATTCAATATCTATTGTATAGTTTTCATTTCTGCAGAGAGCCACCATACTAGTATCTAGATGTGGTCTATATTTCCGAGAGCAATAATTTTGAAATTCTTCATCTAAGTATTAACACTTTCTTCCCTGCCCATGTCTCTAGTCTATCAGTGCTGTATTAGTATCTAGTATATCATTGACTTTTTGCTGCAGACTACCTATTTATTTTTTATTGTAAATCTTAACCTTTAAATTCAGTAGCCATCACCCACATGATTTTATCTAATGCTGATAATTGAATTTTATAGGTATATGTATTTTATATATATATATATATATATATAAACTTAATCTTTAGCACTCTGCATTATTATTACTTCCCTCTCCACTGCATTCTTTTTTAAGGCCTCTCAATTACAGTTCCCTTATTGCTAATTTAACTCAGTTGTTTTCTGTTGATATAGCAGGATATGACAACTGTAAAATCCAAACACACTATTGTTCAGGGATCAGTCACCTTCAGTGGCAAAATAAACATTTTGTACAGCAAATGAAGTCACATACAGAGTGATAAAGGTTAACAGATTCATTGGTTTTATCATTTGAAAGTTGTGGTCACTTTTTTCAGATTTTAAATCTGTTGATGCATAGTCTATTTAAGGTTATGCGGAGGTATCATGTTGCCTTGTGAGAAGTCGATATGAACTGCCTGCAGTAAGATACCATTACCTTACAATCTTTGTAGTGAATGTACAAGGCAATGCTGAATAGTTCTAGGTTTGACTAAGAAGCCTTTTAGCAATCTGATATTTGATAATTTAATTAGATTTTGAGAATTTTTCAGCACCCTCTTATACTATAGAGTAGATAACATCTATCAGAAGGACTGAAGAGATTTTTAATATCCATTTCAGTTATAATAGTTTACAGATGCAAATAAGTTTGCACATGTCTGTGTGACATTGAAATCTATAAAAAAAAAATACTAATCACTTCAGCCTCTTCTTTGTACAAGAGAGAGAGAATGTCTGTCTGTCTGTCTGTGTATATAATATATATATATATATATATATAATGCTATACATACACACCCCATTACATAGGGGTGCTATAAAATAAAATTATACTTAAATAAGGAAACTCGAATCTGTTGTAGAAAAGAAAAGACTGTCAACTTATAGTAGCAACTGCAATAGATTTCTTCTATTTCTTGACCGCAACACTTGTAGCCAAATCGCAGTTCAAACGATAGAGGTCACACATCCAACCTTCACTTCTCATGAGCAAAAATGCGTGTTCAGCTCCCCAGCTCGGAAAATCTTCTGCCTTTATAAGTGAAAAACAATGGCTTTGGTTCATCGAGAGATTTTTCTGATTGGTCACGCCATTCAGGGGAGGGGAGAACATTAGCATAGATTCTAGTCTTGAAGTAGATTTTTGCTAACTACTTTTTGTAATTTCTCTTCGGCAGATCGCACACAGAACACACTTTTTTTTTTTGGAGTAAATGATTCTCTCTTTCACTACAGAATCAATATTAAAAAAAGCAATAACAGTGAATTTGGGAAACCTGTTTTACTGAAAAAACTGTTTTAAGAGAAAGTTTTTATCAATTTCAACTGACAGTAATACTGTTTGATTATTGAATGCTGAATTTTTTTCTGTTTGGAAATTGGCTAATTACAATATTATCAATACATAGAATCAAATTATTACACAGTATATTTAGTATTTTCTTATAACAATTGCTGCTATTGGTATAGATTACAATATTCTAAGCTTACTTAAGTTCCCAACCTATCACTTTACTGCCTTTTACTCTCATCCCTAAACTTAATATTTCTACTATTTCTACTCAGTTCCTTAGTTAAAAACATCTTTGATAGGTAAACTTTTTCAAAAATTGTATAATGGTTAGCTGGCACTCTCAGTTAAGAACCATTGATGTATATGATCACACACTGTTACAAATACTGAGTACTCATTTGTAATTCTACAAGAAATGTGATCTTGCACTCAAAGCAAGTTCAGGTCTTTTTCGGTGCTCTTAAAATAATTCCTCCTGCTAGACTTGGTGAAACTAACTCCTCAACACTTACTTGACTCAAATTCTTTTTTTTTCTTATTTTCTGTCTCTTTCCCCACTCCCACATCTCTTTTGAACCTCCATCCCACCATTTTAGTCTTGTCTATATACCACTGCACTCAAATCCTCACCACATGCTTCTTTGATCTAACTCATTATCATCCATCTTTTTATACTTATCATTTTTTATATTTACTTATTTTTCTTTTATCCTTGCATAACATTGCCAAGTTTGATTTTTTTTTTTTTTTTATTTTTTTTTTTTTTATTTGCAAGATTGCATTTTTGAATTAACATCTTCAATTTTCACCCAAACCTTTGCAAATTTTTTTCTAGAATGTATTTCATCTGTTGGCTACATTTGCCATTGTTTGTTGCAAAAGTCAGATTTTTTTTTCCTTAGCATTAATAATGACAATGAGAATAAAAGCTATAATGCAGTGTCAAAAATCAAACGAAACTATAATATGCATTTTGTAATATTCTTAACCCAGCATCAAAACTTTGTTTCCCAAATGCATCTTCTTAGTAACATTTCATCTCCAACAGAATACATACATCAGTAACATCCTCTATTTTTAAAAAACAGTGCCATAGGGTTCAAATTGAGTGTCGGTATAGCCTTTACCCAAATATTATATTTTCATTTGTATATTCTTCATCAATTTTACAATTCATGTTAGTCTCTAACTTGACCCCCTCCTTTTTTATTTTTTTCAAATATCATATGTCATTACTATAAATATATTTTTTTTTACATATCAGTGCATGTACATTCTTCCAATAATTATTTAATAGATATATATGTATATTATTTTTGGTGTTATAGAAGATGTCAATTACTTATGAGTTATGTATTTTGTTTCTAATGTTTTATTTTAAAGCTAAAAATACCTGCATTTTACAAGTCCTTTTGGTTTCTGAAAAACAAACAATAAAATAGAAATCATTTACCTAATTTATGGCAAATTTGTCTCCTTTACCTTTTAAAATTACAAATGTAATTAATAATTTTAGATTTTTATTTTATTTTGATATAAATTTAGTATTCCCAGAAGTAGTGAAAGAGTTTTAAAGAGCTTAACTTTAGATAGCCGAAAATGGTAGACATATTGATTCCATTATTATTTTTTATACACTTACACACATACACGTATGTGTGTATGTATATATATATATATATATATATATATAATATTTTTTTTTTTTTTTTAATTTTACTTTTAGAAATAACATTAAGAAGAATATATTTTTTTAATGCCCTTTTTACATTTGGGATTATATATATATATATATATATATATATATATATATATACTTTTATTGAAGACAACTGACAAGTTACTGCAAGCTTAAGCTTTTTATTAAATTTTTCTTGCATTTGTACAAGTGATTTCTTTTCTGAACAATGTGTGTAAAAACTGTCTAAATGATCTGTGGATCTGAGCACTTTCAGCTGAGCCATTATCTTATCAAAGATGTTTTTATTTGTATAACTGAATATATAGATTTTTCTTTACATATATATATAGGAATGAGAATGTTTTTAATTTTCGAACATGGTCAGCATGTTATAGCCATGTTCATAATTGATACCATCAAGAGTTGGCTTCTTCTTTTTTATTATTTATATATACATATAAAAAAAAATTAAAAAAAAAATTACATATTCACTTAAACCAAAAAAAATACATATTTGACAATATATAGCTGAAAGCAATCATTTGGACAGTTTTTGCACACTTAGTCCAGAAAAGAAATCACTTGTAGTGCCATGTCAGTCATCTTCAATGAAACTTGTATAAAAGAGGGATTGCTGCCCAAATACTCAATTTCATATATATATATATATATATAATAAATAATTGCAAATAAAGTATTTATCTGAATATATATTTTAAGCAGTGAACTGTATATACTTGAGTATAGTGTAAGTTTTTATGATCAGGTTTTTTTTTTTTTTACACAGGTAAAAGAAGAGGTTAAAAATCATGTCTTTTCAATGACTGGTTGCATTATACACAGCTAAATTTTTTCTGGAGAGGTTAAAATTAATGCCCCAAAATTCAGGGATCACACTATACATGAAGTTGGCTTATACACAAGTATATACAGTAATTGATCTTATTTTAAATTTTATATACATAATTTTCCCAATTTTACTACATTTATTCTCTAAACACTTATTATAATTAGTACTTAAGGAAAAAAAAGGGGGAACTCTAAAAATGTTACAATAGTTAAGTATAATTGTCTCTAGAATAATTCTGACAAAAAAAGTTTTCATGAACTATTTTGAATTTAATGAAGTGCATGTCACTTGTTCCAAACTGCTTGCTGTGTTATGCATGTATCAGTTGCTCTGTGGCGTAAATCCAGTTGTGTGTACAACTCTTGTCTTTGTGTCATTTCATTTTCAGTAACACAACAAATTGTTATTATTGCAGATATGTTTTGTTTTTCTGATCACTTGTTGCCATCTGCAGCAATTTTTTGCTTTGTGACTGTTCATTTTATTTTTTTTATATTGCATTTATTTTTATCCAGCCAACAGCAAATCTAATACAAAATGTTATTACCTAATGAAAAATTAAGAAACAAACTTTTATAAAAGAATATAAATAAGTCTTTTGGGCACATTTCTCCAGCATGGGAGAAAGCTTGATTCTTCAAGTTTTTCAGCTTTTACATATAGAAAATCTACCTTTACACTGATAAATATATACAAATGTGATTTATTTTATAGGTTGGCAGCAATATTAAATGTTTTACAATCTTTTGAATAGGACA
Source organism: Acanthosepion pharaonis (assembly GCA_903632075.3). NCBI lineage: Eukaryota > Metazoa > Mollusca > Cephalopoda > Sepiida > Sepiidae > Acanthosepion > Acanthosepion pharaonis. Next base: position 2,214,624 of record CAHIKZ030002101.1, on the reverse strand, counting down.
AAAAAATAAACAAAAAATTGTAGTGTAATTTTTTAGTACAACCTAAAACAACAATTTTGGGAAATGATGTCATTTAGATAAAAGCTTGGTTTAAAAAAAAAAAAAAAAAAAAGTTTAAAAATTAATGATCATTTGTTTATCAAAATAGTTTAACTGGCCCTTCTCAAGGTTGTCAATGGGTGTGGCAGCTTTTAACTATAACTACTGTTTGGGTAGTAAGTGACTCCTAAAATAAATGTTTGTCTAAATACTTACTCACCCACTCTTTTTTCTGCCAGTGACAAGACTTTTTTTTTTTTTTTATTTGTCGATGGGATTCCTAAATTTCCCATGAGCATGCAAGTAGCTTTGATGAAATTTGAACCTGGTTCTCTGATTCTGTTTTGTTTATACTGATAACTGTTATGCTATTTCATACCTTGTTAATATTATTAGATTGTACATTTGACTGTATTTAAGTAAAAATTCAATCAATGTATTTAAAAAAATTTACTTTGTGAATCTTTAAAATACAAAGAATTTGTTAATTTGTGATTTTTTTATCAATGTAAATACATCTTTAAGTCTTAAAAAAAATTGGTTTAATTTAAGTTTTATTTAAAAAGAATATGGATTATTTAAAATATACTTAAAGAAAAAATATTCTTGGTGTCAACCAAAACAAAAAAAAAATGAATACTTCATCTCTCCTGTAATAATTGTTATACAGGGAGTGGCAGAAATAACTCTCACATAATAGTAAGACATTAGTGACAGTGGTGTTTTCATCTAGCTCAATGTTTCTCAACCTTTTTAAACAACAACATACCTAGGAGCAAATGAAAATATCATGTCACACTTAGCAAAATTTTTAAAGGTTATATATTTAAATGTTATGAAATAAGACCATAGATTTTTTAAAAGAAATACATGAACAAATATAAAATTACTTTATTTCAATATTCCTATTCAAGTAGTTGTGCAGCTTATTTAGTGTGAAACCTGTGCCTGGTGTTTCTTTGTGATTTCTTCAATGTTTGGTCAAATGTGTGATAAGCAAACTCTCATTTATTTTTCAGTTGAGTGTAGTCTTTCTTGTTTCTTATTTTTTATGTTATTTAGGGTCGAGAAACCTAATTCACATAAATAAGAAGTAGAAAATTGCAATAAAACTGATAAAGCCTTTTTAACTAATGTGGGATAAAAAGTTTAATGCTTATTCATTTATTCAAATACTAATGCTGTACCATTACTACTTCCACACACAAACACACTGCACATATATGCATGCAGTGACAGTATTTTGCAGCACACTTAAGAGGATCGTGTGGCACATTAGTGTGCCATGGTACAGCGGTTGAGAATCACTGATCTAGCTAATATCTTACCATTATGTGAGAGGTATCTCTGTCGCATTTTGTATTTGCATACATATTTAGTGTACTACATATAACAATTATTATGAAACGGGCAATATATTGAATATGATATCACTTAAAATTAAACAAAAATCTTTTATGTTATACTTGGATGATATATAAATGCTAAACACATAAGGCAATAACAAAAATTAATGAAAAAAAACCCAAAGAAATGCCATAGGTTTAAAAAGGTTTTTAACTTTTTTAAACTATTGTGTTTATGTAGCCCTGAGTTGATCCTGGTCACGGCACCAATAATATAACCTACTCCCCTGCGTTGGTCTTCAAGTTCCTTCCAAATACCATTGTTACCACCTAGCTGACCCCCCTCCCTCATTAATGAATTTCTGATTGGTTGCTGGTATTGTGTTGGTGAGCATGTTTCCTCTCAATCTAGCTAGCAATTGTCTCCTTCACAATCCTTTACTTCTCTGCCCCACTGTATTTTTTATCTCAGAGGGTGAGAAAATTGCTGAAGCCAAGGACAGGTTGATGACTAGGAGCTACACAAAACAAGAATTCTTTGGGATAAAGAATTAACTTTGGTTAAAAATGTAACAAATTTAGTTTATATATGATTTATTGTATACAGTTGTTTTAACCCTTCCCACTTGTTGTTATAATCAAATGAAACTGGGATCCCCTTTTAGAGTTTTCAAATTTCTAAGTTCTGGTCTTCAGGACCAGCACAAGGTCTTGGTCAGGGAATCCCCACAAACAATGGGGATTCCAGTAGCAGTAATGTGGGGACTAATGTTGTCCAAACCTTCAGCTTATATGGAGTCCTGTATCTGGCAGGAGTGGGGGTTGACCAGGGTCTGTATTCAGTTATTTTCCATTCTTTGCATCAACCTTTTCTAAAATTCCATATTCTCAAAATAAGTTTACTTGAATGATTTTCCAAATTTGGGCGTTGTCCACCCCTCTGTTGAGAGTGGTCAATTTCCTTCACATCTTGCACCATCACTCCATATAGGCAGTGCTAATCTCTCTTTCTTTTCCCACTTTCTCGGCATCTTATCTCAGCCCACTCCAAGGGCCCGACATACTGTCCCTATGACAAATCCAAACTTTCAGAATGTGTAAGTGAAAAGGGATTTTCTAGTAATTAATCTTTCTTCATCGGCTTGTCTCCTGCTGTGCTCTCTAGATCAACTAGATTATTCAACCAGCCACCTATCGTCACTCCAGGGCTAGTAATTAATTTTTCTTTATCATCCAGAAGAATGTCAAAGAAATTTAAATGAATGAACCTGTCAGGCTAATCTCTATCTTTGTAAGGACACTTTTCCTTTGGGTGGCCAATTCAAACCAGATGTTTTTCCTAGCTCTTTGTTCAGAACGATCTTTAAATGTTATTTCACTGACCACCCACATTTCTTTATTGACAACATGTTTTTTTTCTGTTTGACATCTTTGAGGATACAGTAATGGTCTTTTATCAGCAGAAAATTAGGAAGGACAGGTATTCTTGGTTTTGCTCATTCTGTCTTGTTAAATTTGGGTTTGATTCTCCTTGGAACTGTTTAAGAGTTCTTTTATTATTTTGAAACATAATTTTTCAATGCAATTCGTTTTTAATTTTCTTAACTATTTAATCCACCTTCCTGCAAATTTCAACAATTACCATCCATTTAGTAGACTCTTTCCTCTTCCATTTTTTTTCTTTTTTGTTTGATTAGCCCCTGAGGTCCCAGTGTCACATTTACCCTATTTACATTTGGACTAATATTCTCAGCTTTGTTATTATCACATTGTCTGTAGAATAATAACTTAGTGGATTAAAGTGTTGTTTGTGAATTTGGTGATGTAATAATTGTGAGTTCAATTAGTGGGCTGGGTAGTACAGATTGAAATTTAATGGAAACAGGATTAATAATAACTGAGGAGTACTAAATAAGAAAAAAAAGTTAGATATCCCTAGGCACAGACAGCAGAATGTGAACTATCTACCTAATAGATTAAATAAAGTGTTCAGTTAAAAATTCCCTGATGGTTACCTGGATCAACATGGACCCAATGAAGGTTAGAAGACACAATAAGTGAAAAGTTATAACAGCAACAACAAAGGATATTAGACTGAATATAAATCATATAAATAATAATTCCTCATACCAGAAATTCAGAATGAAATTGTTAGTTATGAAACGTTCCCAGGAAAATTAGAGACTGAATATAAGTAAGGAAAATGCTAGAAATTTCTGCACACATGTAATATTTTGAATCCTTTATTCATTTAAATATTTTAATCATCAGAACAGCTTACCAGTACAACACTCTAACATCTAATATATAAATAGCCTAAGTATGTTCTTATATGCAACTTTGTACTAACCGTTTGTTGCTCTTCACTGCTTCTGTAACACAAGCAGTTATGGAATAATAAAATTTACTCAAAATATCCATGAATAATATATTACCAGGTGGTAATGTGTCCAACAAGTTAATTAGAAATAGCTGATTTTGACCATGAAAAAAAAAGGTACTTTTACCCTGCAAGAATTTGAGCTCAAACTAAATTCGAGTTACTTTAAATATAGTTAAATTTAGAAATAAATTCAGTTTGGAAATAAAATAGAAAAAAAAAACAAACCTTCTAAAGAAAGTTTTTTTAATTTTATGTACTTGACAAAAGCTGAAAAATAGATTATCTAAAATGACAAGTTAACAACATCAAAAGCACAAAGGAAGAGTTCAGTTGGCTGAAAAGAATATGCAATGTCAATAGCTCTTCTCAAAGTTAAAAAAAAATATATAAAATAGTATATTAATATATAGATTACTGACAGAATTAAAATTATGATTAAATGTTAATATAAATAATATTACTCTTCAAATTAAAAAAAAAAATTTTTCTTTACTGGTATACAACATTTAAAAAGAAAGCAAACATTTAACTGGATTTGAGGATCATTGTACATGTAGCTTGCTTTTCTTGTTTTTGCTTCAAGTTCTGCTTCTTTTAGTATTATATGCACCATTTAGTCAATTGTTTTGTGAGTCACTAAATTTCAACACTAAATATCTTCATTCATCCATTTGAGATGTCATTATTTAGACAATGTTTACAAAGTTCCTATTAGCTTTCATATGCTTCTTAATTATGACAGCTCATCAAAGAATCATATTTGTAACTTCAGATAAGAAAACAGAAAATGTTGTTACTTGGTATATGAAAATATTTACAATTTGTAAATGAAGAAATTCTTTTCGTTTTGCTAATTGTTAGTGATAGGTCAAAGCTTAGAGAGTATCATTCTTCATCAGATCTTATAGACTGGTACTACAGAATCACAAAGAAGGAATTTTGCCAAATAATATGAACCATATCACTTGAAGAATTTTAACAGCAACAGCAGCAACAACTAAAATGATCATGTAAATTGGAGAGAAAAGAATGACATTATCAAGATGTTGATTTTCCACATGAACAAAAGGCTAGGAATGAAACTCCATTAATACTAGAAAGAGCAATAACTGTTGACTTGAGAACTCTCTTCCTGAAGATTTTCCACATGAACAAAAGGCTAGGAATGAAACTCCATTAATACTAGAAAGAGCAATAACTGTTGACTTGAGAACTCTCTTCCTGAAGATTTTCCACATGAACAAAAGGCTAGGAATGAAACTCCATTAATACTAGAAAGAGCAATAACTGTTGACTTGAACTCTCTTCCTGAAGATTTTTTTGGAAATTTTATAACTTTCAGCTGACAGTAATGCAAAATTTTCAGCCAATAAATGCCAGATATTGCCTTATAAGGAAATGGCTAATTTTGGCATTACCATTATTGCTGAGTTGCTTAATTTCATGTTCTCTGTATTTTCCATGATGTGACATGCTTTTAAGAATTGATCATCCCAATCATTATACATTGACCGTTTTATTTATTTTTCTTTCTTCAATTTATATTCGAGTTCTTCATTAATAACTAAAATGTGCAGTTGCTTATCCTTTGAGATATCATGAACAATAAATAACTTTTCATATATCCAAAAATGAAAAGAGCCAGAAATGAATAGAACAAAAGATTGCAGTAAAAACAGATGTTAAAATGAAGAGCAAGAAGAAAGGGGAAAAAAAAAAAAATTACTGTAAAGAGTTTGAAATTTCAATCACCTGAAGAAGCCTGGAGTGTACAATAGCTGAAACATTGTGAATATGGCAAAGATGGGGACAAGTCTGAACAATGTAAAGAGGTAAATTTAAAAAAAAAAATAGTTATTGTTCCTAACTTTTCAAAGCTCTATCAAGGACTAAAAGAGGTGTGCACCATGAATGAAATTGGAGGAGAAAACAAAAAGACATGCTGTTATACATGATGCATTAGAAATACCTCTCGCATATACCATGCTACTAATGTCTGGGATGTATATTTAGGGGTATTTCTACCTCACCCTATATATCCACATCAAAGGCAAACAACATTCAGACCTAAAAGCCACTCCTTCTTATAGAGGTAGGATTGTTGTCTGTAGGATTTTCAAATGGAAACCTGAATATGCCTTATGCAGAATTGAATGCCTTTGTTGTAGGACAAGGCACACTGATGATTATTTAATAAATGTTCTGCTATCCCAGATCTGATGTATTGGTGTACTTATTTGAATTATCACGTTGCCGTTTTTTTTTTTTTTTCTTTTTTTTTAAATATTGGTTGGTACATATTCTCCTTTCCAACCTCTGGTTCTATCTATATAGTCAGTGTCTCGTTGACATTTAAAACAGTAAATTATGGAACTAATGTCATGAGGAGGTAGAACATCCTTACGAATTCACCATAACATTGGTTGTGAAATAGTCAGTATGTAGATTGGCAGACAAGTTTTTCACACTGGCTTAGCAAGAGATTAGTCAAAATAAAACCTAATGTATATGATGTTTATTATGTTTAGAGAATATTTTAAGTGTTAAGAAATAGCAAAATATTTGAAATATTCCAATCTCTAATGTATTTCTTTTTTGATTTTATTACTTTTACTTAAAAAGTGCATTTTTAGAAAATAATTTAAAAATTTAACATAGATTTTAGTTTATAAATTGTTTGTAATTTTTTACTTAAAATATCCTGTCAAATCAGTTGGTAGTTTTAAAACTTCCAGAAAAAAAATTCATCCATGAAAAATGTTATTTTTATACTGTTTGTTGTGTAGGAGCATTTTTTTTTTACTTGTTTGCTTTTATATTTTTATTTGCATCTTTCTGGGGAAAAAAAAATTACTATTTTTCTTTCTTTTGTTATTTATTTATTTATTTTTTATTTTTTTTTAATGGCTTCTTACAAAGTGTGAAATACATTGTTTTTGGCTTGAACAATCTGCAAATTAGACATTGTTCATGTTGCTACTGTTAATCCTTTTGTCTTATTACCACTCAACCATTTCTCTCCATTCTCCTCCCTCTTCCACTGATAATGTTAGATTGATTGGTAAAGATTTTATATGGTAACTATCCTAGTTTGTTAACTGAAATACCTTAAATAATTAAAATATCTTATATTTACACATTTATTGACCCCCACCCCCAATTGGCAAAGTGAAGTCCTTGAAAGCCATTCTTTGGTATGCTGGAGAATTACATTTAAATTTTTTGTTCAACATTTAGACTTTGGAAAGGTTTATATATATATATATATATATATATATATATATATATATGACTAGGATGGAGTTTCAAGCTTTGGATGGCAACCATCCAAGAGATGCTGTCTCAATAAAAACAGTCAGTGTACTTGAACTATCATGAGTGTCTGAGTTTGGTGCCAGGAAGAGCATCTGGCCTTGTAAAACCTTACCTCTAATCATTATGACGTCCTCTGTCAGGTAGGATCCATCTTGCTTTGTGTGAGATTAATCCTGGTCCAGCCTCAAAAAGAAAAAATACACCTATGTTGTTGTGCTTAGTTTACTGTGTAGTTGTGAAACTCACTACAGTATTTTGGAATATTTACTAATACTGTTGAAAGTAAGCTTATTCATTTTCAGTCATTGTATCTTGACTAAATTATGCAAAACATAAAAGCTGTTCAATTACAACTGAATAGTTCAATCCTCATTGGGTGCACCATACTTTTAGCCATGTGCCATATCTAAGCTACATTTAGAAAATCACCATGAATTAAAAGTTGTAAGTCTATTTATAAACCTGTAACAAATCAATGGTAGGTGTGAAATAAGCTCTTGGAAAAATGCTGTCCCACAGATTATGGTCAGTTATTGGCTTAATCTTTGCCTTCCTGTCAGATCCAACTGACAGACATGTTTATAAGTGCAATGCAGTTATGTTAATTAAGTGGTTATGGTAAATTCTTGACTCACTTTTACCCCTACCTCTTAAGTTGATCATGTGTTAGGCCTGTTTATAAATGTCTGGATCAATGTGATCAGTGATTATAACCAGTTCTTGGCTCAATTTTGACCTTTCATGTTAGTAGGTGAATTTGTATGTTTATAAATGCTTGGATCAGCTATAGCTTCAAATTGAAATTTAGATTAGTAACTGAACATTTCTTGCCTAGATATTTATTTACATGTGCCTCATAATTTCTAAGCTAGTTAATTCATATTTGAGTCAGTGTAATCCCATAAAATTTATCCATATCTTTTATTAATGTGTGTTTTATGTAATTATTTTATCAACATTACTAAATGTAAGGCTAACTCTGATTTTAAGAATAATTCTCTTAATGGGACCAATCCTGTTTCTTTTTGTACCACAACCACCACCACTGTTGCATGTCTCAAATATGCTGGCTTAAGACTGAATGCTTTTGCTTCTATTCAGTAATTCAGATATTGTTTTATATATATATATATATATATATATAATTGTTCTACATTGGTGACAATATATACTTGTTTAAAAAAGAAAAAATTGAGTGCTTATATTTTAGAATTTCTCTTACTGTCTGTAATTTTAAAGTTTTGAAACATTTACCTGGTGATTATTTTGTTTTTGATTTCAGAGATGTATCAAAATTAAATGTTGAAATTCTGGAAAAATGTAAGACAAAATTCGGCTTTTAGTACATGTACGTGTAATTAGTGGTTTATTACTCATTAAGATAAATAACAAATTTACTTCACCTAAATAAATACAAAAACAAGTTGATTTTGCTAATATACAACTAAATGTTTTAATTTTTCAAATTTTGTTGATTACTAAGTTATTTGATAGATTTTTTTTCTTTCAGCTGGACATTTTTGTAAAACATTATCCCAGTTTTAAGAATAACTTCAAGATGTTTTCCTCTAAATGTATGGGTTGATACAGATATAAATGTATTGTTTTTGTTTTGTTTTTTTAAAGAGAAACTGGAATATGAATACACTTATCATTTATTTCTATTACAAATTAAAACTTTCAATGCTTTTTTCCAATTGATATAAAGAAGTGAACAAACTGAATTTCCAAAGGTGTTGCTATTCATTAGTTGCTATTATGTTATGTACTACAATTTGTAACCACCTATATTACAAATAATCTATATTGAGCTTACTCCTGGTACAAGATTAGTATGGATGCACAAATAATTTAGTTCTTAATTTTAAATAGCATTCTATAAGTCTACAAGGTGTATGCATGTGTGTGGATTTTATATAAAGTAGACATTGATGTGGGCATATAAACTCCACACATGCACTTATTCATAGTTTGTCTTATTTAACTTCAGTACCAGCAATCACCAAGCTTTTCTGGTAAGAAAAGTTGTTAGACACCGAACAGGATTGAAAACAAGACCTATCAAAGAGCAGATAAATCTTCTTGTAGGGTGGGGGGTCAACAGCCATCTAGCACAATGAAGCAAACTGAACTTCAAAGCTGTGTATGTACCCAGTGCAGTGATGACACATCATCACTGAGTGGAGTGCTTCCTAGGGTGAAATCAGTGGGTGGAGGGTCCCCCTCCCAATGAAATCAATGGCCACATATCTGTGACCAAGACGAACCTATGCATAAATGAATAACTCACCAACTTTCAAACCAGATATATAGAGGGAACTGGTCTGTGCTCAGCTGCATAACAAACCTTTAATCCCATATGGTCATGGGACATGACCAGCAATCAAATTCAAAGCCTCTCAAATTAAGCCAACATTTTCAAGGCTATACAAAGGTCACTGTGTTTGGTTTTAGCTAACTTTTAACTTTCTCATAAAACATTTAAGAAAGATTTGCTGATAAATTTAACAGTCACCATTCATTATCATACCATATATTTTTAAATTTATTTTTGCAATCACATCTTAGAGTTATTCACACTCATATTTTAGCCATTCCATTTTATGGTCCTTTTCTGGTGTCTGGAATAAAGGGTCACTCTTTTTGGAATCAAACTGAAATTCTATATTAAAAATATCTAGGCAGTTCATAATGTCAAATATTCTATTTTCCAGTTTGTGTTACTGCTTTTGAATTACGTAGAGTCTGAGATATGGAGAAGAAGCAGTAGAAATTGATAAAAAAAATGTATTTAAAATCAGTATGAAATGATAATGCTTTATCCAAGGAATTTAAATATTACTACTTAATACTTTCCTATTTTTTTTTATTTGATTTTTGACAAACTTCAAATACCAGGCATGTAGCATTTAAAAAATACCCACCCCTGAAAAAAAGGATATTGCAATGCATCTAAATCATGAAAAAAGAACAAAAAATATTTTGTAATAGTAACATAGTAAAATTTTTGGTATTTTTAGTCAATAAAAACAAAACAAAACAAAACCAAGTGTAAAATTTTGAGTTCAATTTTATGCCCAAAGATTTTTATATTTTTGCATTTAATATATATATATATATATATATATATATATATCTGATGACAATTTGGCTGTGCTTTCTGGGCCCAAACTTGAAAATGATGAATTGTGTGCTTGTCAATTTTATATAACTGAGCCAAGAATTTTTCAGTCAGAATGGTGTCAATTACAGCTTTATTTTAGAAAGAAAATCAAAATCTTTCTACAAACTTAAGGTGTTGTATTTTATAAAATTAAGATTTATTATTATTTATACAAATTTACTGATACAACAATACAAATGGTAGCAATATTTAAGTAATTTTTCAATTGTACTTATAAAATATCAAAAACTTATTTGCTCTGCATTTTGGTGTTTATGTTAAATAATTTCTTAATATTAAATTACAGAAAAAAAAAATTGAAAAATTACCAAGTTTTATTTATCAATTTTAATATGAAACTCTACTATGACACTGGAAGAATTTGCTATATAGAGATGGGTGACTGTTGTTACCTAAAGAATCCATTATATAGAGATGGGTAATTTGTCCCTCTTTCTTTAATGGACTCTTCTAATGAAGTAGAAAAGGTTTTATTTTTAAAATTATTTTTCCTTATTTGAAATTTTATTTTTAATTTAATTTTATATTTTGTTTGTTCTCTTCTTTTTTTTCCCAGCTCTTCTATTCTTTTCCTTTGTTTATTGTAAGGAACACTGTTATCCTTTTTGTGTGTGTGTGTGTTACCCTCATATGATCATTTATATTTGTTTGCCCACTAAATGTTGATTGTTTTTGTTTCTTTCTTTGTTATTTTTTTGTCTCTTTCTTTGTTATTTTTTTGTCTCTTTCTTTGTTATTTTTTTTGTTTGGCTTTGTTATTTTTTTTGTCTCTTTCTTTGTTATTTTTTTTGTTTTGCTTTGTTTCTTTGTTTTCGTATTTATTTGTTTTTTTTGTTGTTTGTTTTTTGGGAGGGTTGTTTTTCTGCTGTTTTATTTTTTATGTATTTTTGTTTTTTACTTTGTTTTTTACTTTTTTTGTATTTTACTTTTTTACTTTTTTTGTATTTTTACTTTTTTTGTATTTTTACTGTTTTTTGTTTGTTTTTTGTTTACTGTTTTTGTTTGTTTTTTTTTTACTGTTTTTGTTTGTTTTTTTTTTACTGTTTTTTTTTTTTACTGTTTTTTTTGTTTTTTTTACTGTTTTGTTTGTTTTTTTTTACTGTTTTTGTTTTTTTTTTTTTGTTTTGTTTTTTTTTTTTTTTTTTGTTTGTTTTTTTTTTACTGTTTTTGTTTGTTTTTTTTTTTTACTGTTTTTGTTTGTTTTTTTTTACTGTTTTCGTTTGTGTTTTTTTTTACTGTTTTTGTTTGTTTTTTTGTTTTTTTTACTGTTTTTGTTTGTTTTTTTTTTTTTTTACTGTTTTTGTTTGTTTGTTTTTTTTTTTACTGTTTTTGTTTGTTTGTTTTTTTTTTTACTGTTTTTTTTTTTTTACTGTTTTTTTTTTTACTTTTTACCATTTCACTAATGTTGTCCTCATTTTTGTAAGACAAACTAGAGAAATGACATAACTTGTCTCCAAATTGTACTATTTATTTGATCAAATTTTAACAGAGCAGTTTGGTGGCTTATTAATCCTTTTTATCTTCATCCTCTTAAGACAACATTTTTATGAAATTGCTAGGAAAAATATTACCAATAAGTGCTATTAATATATTTAAATAGATTTTAATGTCAACATATTGGTCTAATTTGAATTAAAATCCAATTGATTTGTTATCTAAATTGTAAAATTTGTGTAATTTGTCTCTTAAACATAATTATTTTTAAAAGTGTAAGTGTTTCTATTTGCTATAATATTAAGCAAATTTTACATAGAAAAAACAGACTACATAAATAAATTTTAGTCAACCTGACTAATAAATGATATATTGTTTGATGTGAAATAGTGCTAAGTTAGTCACTAATGTTCATGGACTTAAGGTGCATATTAATTAAAATGTGGTTATTTTAAAGGAATTATTTTATTTAAAATTTAAATTAATCTATATCACACTTCCTTTCTTTCATTTTTTTTCTTTTTTTTCTTTACAACTTTGATTTCTTGTTTGTTAAATTTTCAGGGCATGTGAGATATTTTTTTCTTTAATTTGTGACCTCCCTGCTCAGTGTGTGAAGTAGAATGAAACTTAACCACTTCTATATCTTGAAGTATGTGTGTTGGGGGAGGGCAGGTAAGATGGAGAAAATATGAAAATCCTTAACCAGTGAGGCACAATATTTTTTAAGTGTTCATGTCATATGTAATCGGTTTAGTATGAGATTCATAAATGCAAAGATCAGGATATTAGCAAAAGATGAATGATAACCATTTTAGATAAGATTGTGTTAACTTTTCCTTTTTTGTCTCGGTGTCTTTTTAGCATTTTGGAATTTTATTGCATTTGTCTATTCCTTAAGACAACTTGTGCTTTTCTTGCATCTCCCTTTTTATTGCTTTATCTCCTTTTTTCATAAATGACTTTGATTCAAGAACTTCTAATTGTTAAGCAAATCTAAGTTTTTTTTTTTTTTTTTTTTTTTCCCCATCTAAGTTGTTAAAACTAGATCAGAAGAGAGATCATCTTTCAGGTTCTGGTCATCTCGAGTTTTAGAGAAAGGAAATTGATGCAAATACAAAGAATCCCCATCATTTAGTTGCATATAATGGATAAACTATTAATGTTAATAAAAATAGATATTATTTTTCATTTACTTCATAATTACATTATAAGTAATTTATTTCTTAGAAAAATGTTTGTCTATAGTTGGCTGTGTAGACTTTATTTCATTATTATACAATTTCTTCTTGCCTTTGGTCATCTTACCCAAATTTCTGCAGATTTTGCTGATTCTGTCCATATTAGGATTAACATATTAGGATTAACATTTTGCTAAAAATCCTTGATAACTTCTGCAGGTTTCAATCTTTTAACTTCTTTCATTAAAAACTTTAATTCTTTGTATAACTCAGTTAAAAGCAGGATGGATAGACAATCATCAATTGCATACAAATTACAACAACCAGGAATATGTCTGGAGACATTGACTTATAACTATTACTTAGTTTCACACCAACTGCAATTATCAGACAAATACAATTGTAATAGTAGAACTTGTAGTTCAGTATCTCTAGACAGATTCTAGGTTGTTAATATTGGTTTCTCATTTCAGGTTTCTTTATTCTATAGGCTTTGAGCACTTTTGGTTATTGTATAGGTAGATGGCTATTTCTCATTTTGCAGGTTTTGTATTGGTAGACTTTGTGACAAATTTTCCATTCACTTCTTACTTGGTTATATTATTTCTTAACACTCCAAATTTTTATATATAATGAGATTATAGATTATATTATGTGCAAATGAAAAGGAATGATCTTAGTTGTTTTACAATGGTGGTTTCAAAAGAAAATAATGCATTGTATTTCTGTTATTTTATTTATTTTTTTTATTATTGTTGCTGTTTATTGAATATGAGGAATGTAACTAAATTTGAATTTTGCCAGCAGATGGCACTTTATGGCTAAATTAGTGTTATTTGCAAGTGCTTGGGATATGAGTTCATATCTCATCAGATGCTATTTGTTTTATTTCTGACTTTGGTTTCTTAATGTACATAGGAATGTAAAATGACCTTGGCACTCTGATAAACATGGAAGTCTAGTGTGAAAAAAAAAACCCAATCTTTCCTCTTAGAAATTGAATAACTTATGTTATATATATATATATATATATATATATATATATATATATATATATATATATATATTTAATTATTTAAAAATTATAAAACATGTTATAAAATCACTACAAAAATACCCATTTTGTTTCAACACCTCTGGTGTCTTATCAAGAGGTGTTGAAACAAAATGGCTATTTTTGTAGTGATTTTATAACATGTTTATGTTATAATTTTTAAATTATATTTGCTCTACTCTGTATTGAGCACTCTTAAGAATAGTAATTGTTGGTTATTGAAATTTATTCTGTATATACCAATCCTATACTTGGGTATATATATATATATATATATATATATATATATAATTACAAATGTTATGTGATTATTATGAGGTGTCCTCTTAAAGTAATCTTTTATTTCAATGGAAATAACAGATCCTGGGAGCACAATAACATGATTGGATAGAGCAATTTTTTTTTTTTTTTTGTCACCACCCTTTGTCTATATGTTTTCATTAGAGATGAACATTTTATGGATTCATAGCTGTTTAAAGATGACTGCCTAGAACCTGGTTGGTCATACTCATTACTATTGCTGAAATGTATTACCTACCACCTAATTGTGCCAATATTCAGCAAGCATTGATAAATGTCAACAGATGCAATTTTTCCCAGATGGAGAAATTCAATAATACACTTTCATGTCACTATTTTACCATATGGCTGTTCAGCTGTTATTTGTAAAAAAGGCCAAATAAATTATGGGTTATTGGTAGGGATGTTCAACTTGCTGGAGCCTGACCACTATTATCCACTTCTGATGTCATAGGCCAACATTTAAAAAAATTAAAATAATATTATTATTATTATTTTCTTCTTGTTCAAAAGATGAGGATGGAGTGTGAACCAGCCATTGCTGACTAAACCCAATATAAAAAAAATTGATCACTAAACAAACTGCTTTTATGTTCAATCAAAGAATAACCTCTATGAAAATGGGGAAAATAGCATGAAATAAAACTAGCTAAAAGCAGATTTAAGTTGTGTTGAAATTGTGATTAGTCTTCATGTCATTTTCTTTGGTGACTGTGAGAGAATGTATTAATTAAAGGTGCAATCCAATGTGTAATATTTTTGCAGTATTTCAATCAATCTTCCGTGACCTCTATTCTGAGATCACACAATTTCTAAAAATTTCTATTTTTCATTTGGTATTTTTTGATGATTTTTTTTTTTTTTTACCTTCAGCAGATTTTATTGCTTTGTTTTTCTCATTTAAAAATATATATATATATATATATAAACCAAATTCATCATTGAAAACAAGTTGATTTCTCTTTTTTTCTTTTTTTTTTTTTTCTCTCTTTTTTCCTTTAATTTGAAAGATGAGGAGGAGGAGGAGGTAGGGATGACTGCTTAGTTCTTTCTGAATCTTGAACACTTTAAGATTATCAGAAAATTTTGAAAGAGAAATTCCCTTGGTAATTTTCCTTAAAGGTTTTTACTTCTATTAATTTGGATCAGAAAATATACACCTTGATTTGGATTTTTATTTATTTATCTTTTGACATTAAAAACTTTTTTTTCTCTCACCACTGTCCCACTGGCTTTGAAACCCAGCCTTGACCCAAGAGATTATCCTTATCTATTGATATCTTTGTTTTTGCCTCATCAGCCTTGCTAACACCTGGCCTGAATCAAATTGGTGTGGCTGGAGGACTACCGGCTCAAACAAATGGAACGTCCCTGCAGAGCTCTGCCCACAGCTACAACCACAGCGCTCAAGGCGGACAGAGTCTGCCGCCTCTACCACCTAAAAAGAAGCCACCAGCCCCCATTCCACCATCTGGCCACACCAGGAACTGGTCAGAGCCCAATGCCTCCTTTTTGGGTCATCATCGCACACCTTCTGACCCACCGCCTTCGCGACCCTTCCCATCAAATGTTGAGAACCGAAATACAGTGCATGTTCCAGTAGGTAAGAGGTGACAAAAAAACAATCTTGTTTCTAGTTCTCAAAAAAGAAAAAAAGTCACCACTCTCTCTATCTGTCTCTTTTATTTCCTCTTCCTCTTTCTCACTACACCCACACATCTTTCCCTGTTACTTTTGCTCACTCTCAGCATTAGACATTGTATTTTACAGCCTACATCTACCCACAAGTACACTCTGTTAAAGTTGGACACTCAGAGAGCTTGAACAAGAGTCTCACCCTTTTTCCTCATTACTATATAAATTTTACTTATACTATTGCATATCTAGCCTCAATCACTTTATTAAATTTTCAGTTTGACCAACACAGACTTAAAACTAGTTGATTACTGTCAAGGTTTAGAGTCTAGTAAATATCAAACATATTATGCTGGATCTGCTAGTTCTATGCTTAACTTCAATTTTAGTTTTTTGTTTTTTAAATTCAATTAGATTAATTCTCTTAGAAATATTTTTCATATGTAATTTGATTTCAAAATGAATTCCATATAATGTAAAAAAGACCCCCCCCCAAAAAAAAATGACTGTGTCAAATTATCTGGTATTGTAAATAAAATTTCAATGTTAATGGTTTATATTTAAAATCACTGTACTTCCTTCAGTGGATCTAGTGAAAGTATGTTCCCCTTTTTGTAAGATAACAAAAGCTAGAGTTTAACTTGCTAAATGTCTCAAATCAAAGGAAATAATCATTTTTAAACGATTATATCTCAGATAAAAACAATATTGGAATATGTGTTTGAAACAACACTATTTGATGTGAAAAGCCTTATTCTGTAGACTTAATGTCTAACTAGGTTATTTTCACTTTATTTAAGGATTAAAATATTTTTTTTTTATTTTAACTGGCAAACTCCATTATAATGCAAATCAGTTGTATTTTCACTTAGATGAGAGTTTCAGTATTTACTGATGACTTCAAATTAAGGGTCTGAGTATTTACAATGAAAAGCAAATAAAATTAAGATGAAAGATATTTTAGTCAAAAATTAATAATAGCTGACAATGTTTCATCTAATAAGAATTTAAATAAAAATGTCAAGATAATATTACCGTTAATACTACTCTCTATTTTACCATGTCTCTTCAGGACATAGTCGATCATAACTCTCTACTGATTCTTTTCCTTTAATATCTGGGAATTGTTATAACTTTTTGTAAAAGATAATGAAGTTGTTTATTGTTGACTTCTCTGTGTTTTTGAATTCAGAGTTGTCCTTCCATTGACTAGTTGCCACCCAAAGCTAGAAAGCCTTGTCTACCTTGCTATTTAATTCATAGCAATATTACTGCTTATGGAAAATAAGTAATAAGTTTTATATGGTTAGATCTGATCTTTTGCCCCACTGACCTTTTTGTAGCTCAAAAAAGCAGTTGTCAGACATTCTAAAGTAGAAGTGATGCAATTTCAAGTCTTGCTGAGAAATTACTCATTTACACTCCACATTGTTTATTAGCAGCTGTAGAGGGATGATCTCAATAATGATTGGGGGGGGGGGGAACAGCTTTGCTGCTTGATTTAATCATGTTTGTGCAGCTTTACCCCTAGAGAAAATTGTTTTTTAAAGTTTGTGTCACATATCACAAAATTATAATGATTTCTTATCATTGTGTGATAATTTTGAATTTTGAACTGCAGTTAATGTCCTTTTGAAGCTATTGCAACCAGTAGGTAAAGGAAAAACTGTATCCAATAAAATCATGTAAGAATTGTCTATAATTTTGAGTCATTAGTATTAAAGCTTGGTAAATTAGTTTTGTCTGTGTATTTAGTGTTACTGAAATAGGCTGTTCTAGTTACATCGGCAACCATATTCCTGCTAACATTTCCTGAAGAAATAAAGATTTTGTTCCTTCTTTTCTTATGGATTATGCACCAGACAAAAGTTGGAGAATGTGTTGAGTGAAATATTGTAGTAACAACATCCAGAAGTTCAATTCTCATGTTTTGTTCCATTATTATTATAAAAACAAAAATTAATAATAAAATAATAATTTTTTTTGTTTGTAGTCTTTAATCACAATGTCTGGTCTGTTAGCCTTTATATAAGTCCCTTACCATTCAAACTGACAGATATATAAAAGCTAATATTCCAGACATTGTTATTAAATATTATGAACAAAACAATGTCTTCTCATAGATAAAAACATATCTGTTAAAGAATGTGACAAAATAAAGCTTACAGCCATATCATGTTGATACACCAATTCCTGTAAAATCACTGAAGTTAAGCAATGTTGGGCCAGGTCAGTACTTTGATGGGTGACTGCTTGGGAATAATAGGTGCAGTAAGATTGGATGTGCAGGTAATGGCTTGGAATTGTTAATTGGAATAGTTGAGTTCCAATTCCATTATATTCAGTTACACGCAAATATCCTCAGGAAAGGTCTGAATCCACCTATTCTTCCCCCAGCTATGTGTTAATTCATAAGACTTGTATTGTTAAATCTTTACCCCCCACCAAAAAAAAAAAAAAAATTTTTTTTACAATCTAAAAATAATTTCTGGCTTTAAATAACCTGCAAAGTGTTGATAATTCAAAGAAAATGAATTAATCTGACAAAATAAATATAAGGATCCTGAAATTGAAAAAAAAAAAAATGTGGTGCATTAAAATTACTGTTACACCTATAATTGGAGTCCTGAGTACTATAAAAAAAAGTACAGAGGAAGAACATTAATAAAATCCCTGGAAGACCCTGTTTACAAGAAATTCAAAAAATTGCATTATGTGGAACTGATAAATTATTAAGGAGAATGTTATCAATATAAAGGAAATATAAACGCAGTACATAGTTAAGTTTCACTTAAAATCAGAGGTTTTTTTTTGTCTTTTTACTATCTTGCCTTGCCCAAAGACTTGCTAAGGGGTTGTACTAAACAAAACAATAAAAAAAAAAATGTTTTATTCTAATATTTATTGCTCACTAGCATATTTACTAACTATAAAAAAACATTTACTTTGTAGAAATTGATTTCTTGTATAAAAAATAAACCTTTGATAGTAAGGGAATCTACTCTAATATTTATAGCTTATCTCAGGTTTTAATTTAGTCTCTTATTTGAAAGTAAGAATACCACTACTTAGCATTTTGTAGCAATTTCATCCCTATACATAATCCTGTCCCTGTTGATCTTTAAGCTACAATGATCTGCTTATCCCAGATTTAGAATTTAACAATACCCAAATTCCTGATCTAAAATGGGGCAATTGGCAATAATTTAATTTTAAAGTTTCCTCTTCAGGAACAAAATGGATAAGTCTTGTTTTTAATCACTTTGCAAATAAATTTTCACCAATAAAAATACAAACAATTTAAGGCAATGTACAGATTTTTCACCATGTCTCATTTCAGACCCCAAAAGTACTTTAAACTTTATGTACAATAATTATGCTTCAAGTAAATGAATGTACTTTAAACCTTATTAATGTTTGTGAGTGTGGTTTTATTTCTATTTGATTATTATCTGCTTTGAAAATCTTTTAAATATTTCACTGTTCTTTAGCTTTTTTTGTTAGTTTCTTTCTTTCTCCACTTTGTCTGTCTCTTTCTTTCTTACCTCTCTCTTCTTCTCCTTTTGAAAACAATTATTTACAACAATATGCTAACTTGCTTCTTTTCTTTTTTTTTGTGCATGTAATTACTGCAATATTTTTTATCATGGAGAATATGCAATAAGGTTTCAACACAATTGATATCTAAAGCATGTCTGTCCAATTTAGAAAAAAAACAATACATTTAAACATGTGGTAAATTTGTGCCCCAAATTGTACATGGTGAAAAGACTGCACTATAATTACAAAGAAGCATTTAAATTAATAACTTAAAAGTAAAAAAAAGAAATCTTGTTCTCTTCTCTGAGTGGACATTACTGTGAGTTTACTTGTCCAGATATAACAAAAGCCTTATTTACTGTTCAGCATTTGAATGGTGAGATTTTACAAGAGTTCAATTTAGAGTTCTACTAAAAAAAGAAATTTATGCTTTCCTCACATCTCTTCTTGTAAGTATCTTGTTTCTTGTATGAATTTCACTAAGTCATTCCTTTATTCAAAATTGGCCACAGGAACTGCTACAACTTACTGCTGCTTTTTTTTTTTTTTTTTTAATATGTGTCTGTTTGAGTGAGGTGATGTTGTTTTGTTCATTTTTAATGTTTAGCTTCATTCAAAAGTTCCCTTTTTATAAAATTCAGGTATTTTTTTTTATTTTTTTAGATCCCATGTCCCTTCGGTGATTGTGACTCTTCACAGATTCCTTTTCTTATCTGTTCATTACCATGCATTCATAAGAAAGTGGTTTCCTGTAGCCTGCTTTGGAATTTAGTTTTCCTTCTCTTAGACTGGTTGTTCACCAAGGCTAGGGAGCCCAGTCTACTCTGCTATTTAACCCATTCCTTGGGAGTGAAGAGATGGATTTGTACCTTTTCCAAAAGCATCACTACAAAAAGTAACAGATGAAGCTGGAATTTGAACTCTGACTGTCAATATCACTTTCTGTGTCAATATCTGTTACACTAACCACACATCACAATCAAGTAATTACTGAAATTTTTAAAATAACAAGTCACAAATAATGTTTTATAATTCTAGAAAGCTATTTTCCAAAATATGAGGTTAAAGAAAGAACTATTTATTTTGAAAGCTAACCTTTTCATTGATTTACTCTTCGACAAAAAGCTAAAAATTTTAGTCTTCTACATACAACTCTTTTAAAGTAACTAATGTTCTTTAAGCATGAAATGATTTAATTTGTAATGAATAGAATAAATGAACAAAGTTCAAAATTTGTCCCTGCCACCAATGTTACTTTTGTACTGATATTTTTCAGAAAATCTAATATATTTTACATTATGTCCTATTTCTTGTCTTGGAACCTCATTAAAATCCTTTCAGCCTAATGAACCATATAACAAAACTCATTTGAATTCTCATGAATAGAGTATGCAGCAGAATCAGACCGAAGATAGGATAAGAAGAGTGTGAATTAGTTAAAGACATTGGAACAAAGGAACATAATATTTATGCTCAGAATGTTATCAGAAAGAGCAATACAAATGCAGAAGGACATGTTCCTGTGCTTTTTATAGATTATGCAACGGCAGTCAATAAAGTATACCACAAAGATGTTAGAACTGCTCAGCAACCTTGACAGATTTGGGAAGGAATAATTATAGAACCTATACTGACAGTAAACTGTCTGCGTATGGATAAAAAATGAGTTCAGAAGCTACACAAATATAGTAAGGGTTATAAGACATGGATGTGTCATCTTACTGGATTTATTCAATGTATACAGTGAGGCAATTCTGGAGGAATTAGATGTCCTACCAGGATTTATTATTGGCAGCCACAATCTTAACATAAGATATGCAGATGATACAGTGTTGATAGCAGACATGGAAAGAAAACTACAAAAACTCCTATAGAAGATAGTGAAAGAAAGGACTAAACATAAACTGCAAGAAGACAAAATGCATAGTTGTTAGCAAAAGGATGAGCCAAAAATGCAAATTAGAAATTGGGGATACTAAAATCAAACCATTACAAAAATTTAAGTATCTGGGAAAACACATTGGGATGGCTAAAGTGCCTTCCAAAAGCTAAACAGAGTATTAAGAAACAGAAAAACTTCTTTAGAAATAAAGAGTACTGACCTGTTATGGGATACCATGGACTGAGCATGTGAACAACAATGAGGTTTTTTTTTTATAAAACCATTTTTTTTATAAAAACCTCATTGCTATAATTGTCTATGACCTGAAGGGACACTGCACATAAAGAAGATAAACTAATAAAAGGTTTGATTTGTGACTGAAATCATTATACTTTTTCAACTGGTTTCAAGGCAATTTATATCTTAATATTGCAGTCTCTCCCCCTATCACCCCCAAATTTATTTGTTTTTGTTTTTTTAATAGTTATTTATCTTTTACAAATTGATATATGCTTAAGAAAAAAACCCATGTCTTTAATTTTGAAAAGTTGAATCAAAATTTAAAATATTTTTTGTTACTTGAGCTCTTCCACATTCATCTGGCTTTATCAATATAATTACTGATTACAGGAAATATAATTGCCATTGAATAGTTTTTCTTTGCCAGTACGAACATTAATGGAACAGTGGGTAGTAAGTGTTGTCAGTATGGTTTAGAGCAGTACAGAAAGCTTAATAAATTCTTTGGATAGATGTGAATATATAAATGGTGTATGAGAAATTAAAAAAAAAAAAAAAAAAAAAGCAGCTATGTAAGTGACCACAGGCTACCCAATTTTTTTTTTTTTTTTTTTGTCAGTAATGAAGGTAGTAGTGGTCACTACTTTGACCTATCATTATTTGTCTCTCCTTTGTTTACTTGTCTCGCTCTCTCTCTTTCTGTCATGCTTGTGGGTGTTTTAGAAAGTCCACAAGGTGGAGGTTACTACTGCTTTTTTCCCCCCTAAACAATCCTCTCTTTTTCTCCATCTCGCTCTCTCTCTCTCTCTACCCCCATCACAAGCAATTGTTTGGCTGGCTCACAATGTCCCCACACCCTCTTTCTATCCACACACACACACACACATATATATATATATATATATTTATGTGTGTGCGTGTGTATATAAGTGTGTGATAGCATTATTTCAAGCAACATTACCCTCCAGTGTTACCTTTCCTCATTCTTGCTTTTTGCTTTCTGCTATTTCAAATCTCATGGGCTATGATCAGGTCCAATTTATTATTTTTATGGTAAGGTTATTTTTTTTTAAATATGTTATTTCCAGAATCTTTAAGAAACTCTTGACAGCAATTAACTATTTTGAGATTCAAGAGAAAACAAGTGTCAAGAACACCATTTAAATAATTTTTATTTCATAAAAGCAGAAAATTTGCAGCAGTAATAACATTTTTTAAACAGAAGCACAAATATTTTTTAGATACTTGTAATGTTATGCCATAAGCAAGTTTGAACAAAAGCTGGAAAATTAATGCTTCTTTATTTTCTGCTGTTTTTTTTTTTTTTTAATTAGAATTTAGTGTGTAGCATTAGTTGATACTTGTCATTTTCACTTTTAGAGTCAGTGCTGTCAAAGGCTTTATAAAGTATTTTGGTGATTTGAAACATACATATATAAAAAAAATAGTCTTACTTTTTCTTCACTTCTTTCATTGCTGCTTATGTTGTAGTCAGACTGGCATTATGCTTTCATGATAAACACCAGGAAACCCAAAATTCATTTCTTTTTTGTAAATGATTGCATTTTATTATGAAAAGATTTGCAAATTATTAATAAAAGCTGAAGAAAAAAAATGCTAAATGATAATTGGTATGAATTCCTTTTAAGATAACTGACAATTTTTGAAGATATTAATATGGTTTACAACAATTTTGTTAAACAAAGGCAACAGTTTTATATTACAAACTATTATTTCTTTTGAGTTCATAATAATGCAGTTTATTATTTAAATTTTTAATTAACTGTTGTGTATATTGAAAGATAAGTATATCTGCAACATTTCCAGCAGCAACAAGTCTAGTTTTATATAACACAATATTATCCATATTGATAGGTAAAGACTTTTGTTCTTGTTATAGTTTCAAGAGCATCAACAAAAAGAAGTCTTTATATTTTGTGGATGTGATTATGCTTCAAAAACAAATAATTATGTTTCCTACTTCAATCTCTTCCACTTCAGCCTATAACCATATTTCTCGGGTGCTTTGAAGTCATTGAATGTTTCTTGGTTTTGTTTTCTTTGACAAACATAATGGACAGTGTAAGACATCAACAGAATCTTACCTAGTTTGGAATTTTTGCTTTTCCCAACTTTTCATTTTTCAATCCCCTTCCCAATCGACTTGTTTTATCTGCTTTTTCCTTCACTTTTCACTAAACAAGCGTTAACACCTCACGCTGATTGAATGTGTAGCATTGTGTAGACTCTTTCCGTGGCCTTGTATGTCAGCTTCAGAGCCTGATGTCCATGTGTGTATGTTAGTGAGTGTGCTAGTGTGTGTGTCTGCTCTATTGGCTTCCAGAACAAGCAAGTAGTGAGTGGACATTTAATCTCTACCCATTTTGTTGTTTGATGGATGATATGACTTCTGGATTTATAATTTGAAAGTGGGTGGGCTTTTATTTATTTATTTTTTTTCCCATTCTTTTTTCTTTTCTTATGAATTCTCAATTTCTATCTGAAAATGGCTTTTTGGATTGCTTTGAAGATGGTTTGAGGAAATGTTTGCTGACGATGACTAATTCCAGGCAATTCTTTACCTCTTTTGTTAACCCAACTGCCTCTAATGTTAACAGCAATGAAGGCTTCTCTAATAAAAGAAACATCCATACCACTGACAGTTTTAAGAAGTCATACATTTCATTCTCAAAATTCATGCATTTTCCAAGCCATACCATTGACACAAAAAATACATGCCACCCATATACATTGTAAAATAGATGTATTTATTTTACTTTCTGTGTGTACAATACCACTGATACATATGACAACTGTCAGTACATGCCATTACACTGGCCAACAGTGTATAATACCATCAATATACCACCTACATGCTAAACAGTACTGTTGGCTTCATATATCAAGGCATACACAATTTATTGCTTAACCTTGATGAAAAACATGTACACCATTGTATGCAGAGGAGATGGAACATGTGCATTTAGATCTTGAGATCAAAATAATGACAGATTTCTTGCAATATTTTCTCATCTACCAAAAACATTTTATAACATGTTAAACTTCAGTTTGAGTGTTACTGCACTTTCTCAAGGCCTGCTTTGTCCATACAGTGAACACTTCGGCTGGTGGCTTGCTTTTTAAATCCCTGAATTGAAACTGCTAACAGGTTTATATCAACTGACAAAACGAAAAGAAGAAAGAGACATTTGTTTAAAATGAAAGCTTTTGTTCTTGAAATTTGGTGAATAGCACCAGATTCTGTTTTTCATTAATAAATACAAATATTAAGACTACTGCTGTTGGGAAAATTGGAAATCCAAAGTTGCAACTGAAAACAAGTTTGGTTTTGGTTCCTTAACCAAACTGTTTATTACTAACTGCTGCTACTGCTTTCCACTAACAAAAAGCTTAAGATTCTATTCTTTGCTAAAAGACAGGGGAGATAATTCAAGTTATTCTTGTGCATACACTACTTTTTTTTTTTTTTTTTTTCTTTCAGAAAAAAAGGATTGACACGTTGAAAATGTTTAATTTTCAGGATGTTTTGCATTTGTCTGTTTATATTCCACTTCTGCTTGCGAAACCCCTATTATACACAAGCATATACAAGTATCCATTGGTTTTATCTATAAAACAGCAAAGTTTACTCAGGTTTTAGCAAATGTTTTTGCTTCAAAGGGCTTTTAAAAAATGGACATTACTATTTTTAAATTTGTAAATAGTTTAAACGATAAATATGATTGCAATGAAATTAAATTCTACTATTTGAAGATATTGCCTTCCTTTTTAATAATGAATTTTTTGTTTTGTCTTTTGTTAATTGTATAGTTTGATAAATATATAAGATGATTTGAAAACTTCAATTTGACATGTTTCACTGAACTGGCATCATCAGAAATTTTATTTTAGAAAAACAAAATGAGATTTTATTTTTGTGAAATAAAATTCATTTTCTGATGATGCTGATTCATTGGTGAAACATGTCTAATTATGGCTTTCCAAATTGTCTTTTATATTTACCATTCTGTTAGATTCCCACCCAAACTTTATTCACTTTGCATAGTTTACCATGATCATTTAGATTAAAGCTTTCTTTAAAATTTAAAAAACTTTTGTTTTTTATAAGTCAATCATTAATGAGTGATTATTTGAACACTGTTTTGCTTATTTTATAAACATACAATTGAAGTTGGCATAGGTGATTTTAAAAAAATATACTTTAAATCAATATTCATTATCTTTTCATATGGAAATTAACGCAGTGATCAAGTTTTACAGAGATTACAAAAGAATAGTCTGGTTCACTGGAGAGATGAGGCACAGTGGAGTAATGGATATCGGCTCAGATTGGGGAATCGGAGAGCCAAGTTCAAATTCCAGTCAACTCCATTACATTCACTTACATGCTAATACCCTTGGGGAAGATATGAATCCCCTTCTTCTCCCTCCAGCTATGGGTAAATACCAGGACAGACTGAGTCCTATAGCCATAGGTAGCAACTGGTCTACTGCAGAAAGAAATGGCAACCTACTGCACAAAAAAAATCTGCCTTGTCAGTTGTGTATCAAAAGATAAAAGATCGCCTAAGCGTGTTTCATGCATGGCATAAAAAAGAAAGATGTAGTCATTATTCAAAAATTCGCTATCAGATTTTAACTGAAGGACTTAGTTTTGAAAAATATTTTAAATTATCTCTCTCACATCTTGTAAAATAAATTATCAGGTATGATTAGATGATGTTTTGGAAATACATTTTGGCTTGACTACTGTTTACCAAGTTCAGGGTCCTAAAAGAAGACAATAGTTTCAGTAAACCAGTTGACTAAATGATAAACACACGTACTGTGCTGATAATTACAGTGGTGAAGAGTGAATTCAAAGAAAATAAAAGTAGCCACCTGTTTTATCTTTCAGCATAAATATGGTTGCAAAATTCAATTATTATTGATAGAAACGTGTAGCCATATCTAATTTTAGATTTTGTTCTATAAATTGAGTAACTTGTGAGGCATGGCAGTTTACTGGGTGATCTGCTTCACTAGACCATTAACAGGTTAAGCTAAGTTTTCTCAGGGTGGGCAATAATGCCTCTAATAAAACATTTGTAAATTAACTTTTGCTCATTTTTAAAGGGCTTGACTACTGTTTATCGAGCCCACAGTCCTAAAGGAAGACATTGATTTGAACAAAACAGATTATTAAATAGATTTGATAAACTGATAATTATAGTGAATTGAAAGAAAATCTAAGGATAACTAATAATTTAAATAAGATAACCTTATCTATTATTATGCTAAATCCACTTAGGTAAACAATTATAATTGACCTAATAATAATTAACAGTAGAAAAAGTAGAACAGTAGCTAAATTATGGTGATCTGATTATGTTATGATGAGCCTTGTTTGATTCCTATTTTTGTGTTAGTAATATATACATATATACATCATAACAACAAAGTGAGTCATTTATAGATATATAAAAGGATTTGTTTATCATTTCAGTAGATATATGAATGTTCTTGTAATGTGGTTGTTAAATGTTTGTTTTGTGTTTGTCATGGTGAATGAATAAATTATTTGCAAGTGATAAGTCTATCATTAAAAGGTAATATTAAACATGAGAAAATGATATTAGTGTAAAACTTATCTGTGGTCTTCATTATTTGTGTGGCTCAAATCCATGTGCTCTCTTGGCAAGAGGTAAATGAAAAAAGAGAATGACTCTAAATTTCCTGCCAGTAGGATGGTTTCCTTTTTATTAGGGAATCAGCTTTGTTTTTTTGGGGGGGGGTTGCATGATCACAAGATCACTACAGATTTTTCATTGTTTGAGATTGTGAGATCACGACAATTGTTTAATCAGGCCTGAGGTGTACTTGTTAAAATATTGTGATGAGATTGCACCACTATTTCAGGAATAATTCCATTTAGTCAACTGTTTTATTTAAGTTGTTGCCTACCTCCAGGACCATGTACCTGGTAAATGGTAGTCAATCTTATATTTTTTCCCCAAATAATTAAATTTGAAAATACACTGAATTAATCATACTTTAATTTACTTTAAGTCTACTTGACTATTTGAATCTAAGTGTAACTACTTGTCTGAAAATTTGTGATTTGAATTTGGTTGCCCTATTATTTAGGTAAGTAATCCTTTTTATCATACTTCAGGCTTTATGATTGTCAGTCTACTACTCTATCCATGGGTTGCACTTGCAGTTAGTGATTGATGTATATTGATATTTATTCTATTTTTCCTTGACTCAAGTGGAATATATTCAGGCAGTTTTATCCATTTCATAATGGTTATCTAAAGTCTCTAAAACATATATCTGTATAAAAATTATATATATATATATATATATATATATATATATATATATTCAAAAATGTTTTATTAAATAGGACAAAGAATGTCTATTGAGTCTTTTGGTCAGTTTCTCCTGATGTTGAATTAGTTATTTCATTTGGAAAAGAACTTCCTGAAATTTAAGCTAAGAACTCTGTATTTTCAACTATCTTTGGTAATTTTCAAGAAATGAAGGTTGAAAGTCCAGAAATAGCTCATATGGTTTTTGTATTGTTTTTCAGTTCAAAATTTGAAATAAACATGTTCACATGTTATGACTATGAAATACAAACACCATATTGACTATTTCTATAGATTGTCTTCTTTCCTTCAAAACAACCAATGATGATCAAAAGTACGAGGAACTTTTAAGTTCTTTTCATTTTTTTTTTTTTTATAAGTTTTCATCTGACATAAAGTGACTAATTCAACTTTTTTTTTTTTTTTTTTTTTTAAATCATTTCATCCCAAGCAAGGCAATAAAGCCACTAAAACATGAGGAGTTGCTGAGGATGATAATGAAGAAAACTGAGAAAATGTTACTGAGAAAAAAAGACAATAAAATGAACAAGATTCAAAGACAGAAAATCCAGGAGAAAATCACTAAAAGCATTCTTTGTTCTCTTTAATAAACCATTTTTTCAATGAAGGATTGATGCCTAAATATACTATATTTAAAATTATATATAATAAAATATTTCTTAGGAGGTATTTGTCATATCAACTGCTTTATTGAATCTTATTAAGTAAGAGTAAAAAAAAAAAAAAAATTTTTTTTTAAAGAATACAATGTCAGCCATTTTATTTTCCAGTTTCTTGATTTGTAAGCAAGGCCTCTGATCGAAAGATTGGAGGTTTTGAGGAGCGTGGGACCACCTTTTAATTGCTGTTGTTCCCAGGTCCACTCTGACCCAGAGTGGTAGCACCTGTTAGGGTCCCACCAAATAGTGACCCCCCCCCCCCAACAAAAGCAAAACACTATGAAATCATAAAAATACATTTTTATAGTAAAAATACCAGCAATACATTGTTATATAAAAAAAATTACCAACAATACATCAACCAACATGAAAGAATTCTCTCATGGCATTAATCCATATAATATCCTATAATTTCTTAAAGAAATTAAACTGTATTCCAAAATATAACTTCCAAAAATCTACAATATAAAACACAAATATCACTATCTCTAGTAATTATGTTCACACAAATATGTATATGCATAAAAATTGAGTATTAATTACCATGTATTCAATTGTGAAAGCAGAATAACATATTTTTATTACTTCAAAGCTCCCAAGAAAATTAAATTTTGGCATTAAATGACCCATAAGGAGTTGATACGTTGTTAAACAAACAAATCAATCTTGATTTATAAAGTAACTTGTTTGAAAAACAAAATATTTTTAAACAATTTTGTCTGATGTTTTGTGACTCTTGATGTTTAAAATTGTAATTTTTTTTTATGATTCTCTTGTGTATTTGCAAGTTGAAAGAACTGAGAAGCAATGTGTATTATCCTCCTTTTTCTTTTTTATTGTAAAAAAAAAAGTCAAGACAAGAACAACAACCATTTTGCATTTATTTACATTTACATAAATTGGACTAAAACAATAAAAAAAAAAGATTGCTTTGTAATTTTTTTAATAAAATGATATGAGTAAAAACAAGGAGTTCTCATTTTAAGAGTAAATCAAGAATTAATTTCAACCGAAACTAAGCTTGTATTTTTTTATAATCATATTTTAATAGGATGTTACATTTCAGCACATTTTAATGAGTTTAGTTTAAAATACTTTTTCCTCCCTCCATTAATTGGTTTAGAATTTAAGTCCTGATTTTAAAAGTGTCATCTATAAAATCAGGACTCCACATAAGAAGGTATCATTATCTCCCCTTATACTTTTTGTTCATAAAAGTGGTGGCACAAATGGATGCAGACTTGACCAATGTCTGTCCTCACCTGTCTAGCATGTGAATAGCTGCCTTTTCCCCCCTTAATAATCTTCTTGCATGTATGGTTGTTCTTTATTTATGTTCTGTCTCTGTCAAAGCATCCACTTGCCACCCACCACTTTGTTGATCTCCTCTTATAATTACTTACACATCTTTTCTTGGCATTATCTGCATATTTTGAATCTTTTCTTTTGTATTTCTGACTAACTTTTCAGGTTTGAGTAACAAAAACAGCAAAGAAATATTTGAAGTTTAGTCATTTGGACTGTTAGACATATCATTTTTATTTTGTGTCCATAATATTTAATTTCTGCATCATTGATATACAGGGTGCGATGGATAAATTATCATCAAAATTGTGCAAAAATGAAAATAACACTGACATCGCATTTTAACAGATATATTTACCAAAATTATGCAAAGTCATCTTGAAATACTAAAAAATAAATCTATTCAATAAAATCGCCATATAAATATAAAAATAAAGACGTTGGCACCTGACAGAGTAAGGGTTAGCAAGCAATCCTCGCATTCCACTTATTGTTTTTAACTACTGTTCACTAAATACAAGGCTCAAGAGCCACTCATGGTAGAAGGTTGCTCAATGAGGTATGCAAGAGTAGGATGTGAGTGTTATGAGGATATGGAGGATAGATAACAGTTGACCCTTGAATTGTGGAGTTTAAGATTATAGCATTCAGGGAAGCATTCTCACAAGAGTCTGTTCTACAAAGCAGCAGAAAAAAAGCTGAGAGGAATGTCATCCTTACAATTAGAACATGGAGGTAATGAGTGGTTCAACTCTATGGATGCAGTGTGGCAGATCTTAGCTCTAAAGATGTCTGAATTGGTAGATCTAAAGAATGGAGCTTGTCCAAACATTTGCTATGGAAATAGTGATAAAGTAGTGACAGGCTTGTGATGATGCCTGAGGGAGAGGGGCTGTAGGAAGAAAATATATCATCAGCCACAAGGCTGCATTTTAAACAACTTTAGACTTAATAAGGCTGGAAAGTGAAGATTGGGCAGCTGACCATTTTTTCATCATCTTTCAGGCAATGGATCATATTTCAGCTTAAGGCCTGGAGTGAACTTTAGTTTCAATAGATGTTTGAAACAAGAAGTCTCATTGAGAGAGCAGCTGTTCTTTGTGACTGAAGATAAATACTTGCTGGATACCTTGCTCTTGTTCTAGACTATGCTTAGATAAATAAATAACTATAGTTTGGAGAATGGATCTTCAGTGCTAGGGTTATCATTAAGATATTGGCTGTTATATAAAATCAGGGCTGATGCATACTATCAATCCTGATTGGGCCCAAGCTGTGCTTTGTGACTCTTGCTATATTATCAACATTTGCTTTTTTTTTCTGCCTATATTTATATATGTTACAAATTAAACTAAGCATAACTATTAAAGGATGGCAAATCTTCACAGATCTTGACTTTATTCTGGGGATTTTTTTTTCCTTTTCATCTAAATCTGTGAATTTGTTTTGTTCATGCTAAGCCTCAAAAAAACACTATATAAAATTCACTATATTTTATCCATAATGTTGAATGTGTTAAAATTCAACATTTTGATAATAAAAAATCTCAAGTTGATGCTAAAAATTGCCAAAATTGATTTTTTTTTTTTTTTTTTTTTTTAAAGATGGAATGATCTATTAGGACATGTCTTTAATTTGTATTTATTTTTGATTTTTCGAGTTGAATTGGTTCACCTATATTGCATATGATCTATTATTGTACATAATTAGATTACAATAAAATTTGTATTTTATATGAATACTACCTTATGAAAATTGAGATATAGTAGAGAAGGGGTCCTGTATCATAGATTGGTGGGTGCACGAGACCCAGGACCCTTGCACCAGTCCTGAATAAGATAACTATAATTTGCTTGATTCTAAATTAAAAATTGATATTTCAAATGATGTAACTGAAATTCCTTTCCATATTTTGGGAAAAGTTTTAAAGAAAAAGCATAAAGATAGCCAAAGGATAAATGCTATTTTTTTGTTTTATGTTACTATAATAGACAATGGATAC
The DNA here is from genome assembly GCA_903632075.3 of Acanthosepion pharaonis. Lineage (NCBI taxonomy): Eukaryota > Metazoa > Mollusca > Cephalopoda > Sepiida > Sepiidae > Acanthosepion > Acanthosepion pharaonis. Next base: position 2,182,730 of record CAHIKZ030002101.1, on the reverse strand, counting down.
TATATTAGTTTTAATGTTATGAATTAAAACACAATGCCCCAATGCATAAACTTCAAATATTTTTGTTGAAATTTCTTAATTCTTTGTTTAAACTTTAATGAAAATAATTTTTTTTTTTTTTATTTCTCTCAATGAAGGGGAATATTTTGGGTGTCATGTTTAAATGAATATATGTTACAAAAAGATTTTTCTTTTTAATATTTTTAAAGATTTCTGATGATATCTTTACACATTTTTAAGATTTAAAAACATCTGTGATACACAGAACAAGAAAATGTTATTAACATAATTGAAAAATATGTTCCCTCTAAAAATTGGTTTTGGCACTTTTGACCAGAAACAATAAAAAATAATTTTTTCTGTTGATTTTGAAGATCTGCCATAAAGGAAATTCTTTGGCATAAGATGTATATAACATCTTCATGAAGTATTTAATTCATTGAAATTACTGTATTTCCACCCATATAAAATATACATTTTTCATCCCCTTTCTTTCCTATCTAAAAAAAAGATTTCCTCCAAAAATCACCCTTCATCTTATACAAAGATTATTGGGTTAGGACATAAGACTAATACTTAAACAGCCCTGTGTGCCACATGTGTCCCCTAGTGGTTCTATAATGAAAGACGTATGATTGTAAATGATTAAATTATGATTAAAAAAAATCAAAACTGTTAAAATCGATATTTATAAGTATGAAGGACTCATCTGTTGAATAATATACATTGCCAAATTATAGGTGCATGTTATATGATGGGAAATATGGTATGTCAATTTAAAAATCTCATGAAATAAAGATTTAATCTAATGAACAAATATGAAATAATTTGAGCTGTTCAAGGAAGACGAAATATTGAAATGTTTTAATTTATAAATTTTCACAAAACAAAATGAATCTAATTCATTTACATTATAAAATATTGTTATTGGCTGCATGAATTTTAATTTTTGGGCATTTTGGTTATTTGGTATGTATTTTTAAGAATATTAAAATTACTTTTAAGTTTAAAAAAAAATAAAATAAAGACTGCTTTACAATATATAACAATCAAACATTGACTATATTTCCTCAGGTAAACATCTATTTTGTCTGATCATATTCTATTTTACTAAATATTGTTATATCAAAATATAATATTATTAAACTTTATATAATGTGTGTGTGTGTGTGTGTATATACACAAACAAAAATTAATTCTAAAAGTTAATCAAATTATTTGTAAACTGACTTTCATGTCAACTTGCAAATTTGATTTTCTGATAAAAATTATATTTGACAATTGGCAAATGTATTTTGAAGGCAGACATTTTTAATGCTTAGCTGGTATTAGAAAAATGGCTAAAATAAAAAAAATAGTCTACACAAATCAATTTATTTAGTTTCCATTACACTGTGGGGAGGAGATAATGTACTCCATCCCCACAGGAAATAGGTAAAGTGTTTTTAAATTCAGTTGGTTCTTATCCCTTTTATGAATATTTTTTTGTTAAATTAAAAATTTCATGGAAGTAGCAAGTTAATAAACAGATTTAGAAATGTGCATTTGAGAACCAGTTATTTTCCTCATCTTTTTAATAATTTGGAAAATTGGGTTCAAGCCTTTGCAGCTAACTTTATTAGCATATTATATTAAAATGAATTTGTCTATAATCTATTTGTCACGAGGTTTTCAAATTTTTTAATCTCAAAATGGATGTGTGGGGTATTGTAAGGGTTAGTGGCTTGGAAAAAAAAATTAATGTGGCCAGTTCAAATTCTGACCAAGTTCATTATGTCCTAAGTACCTTTGGGGAAAGGTATGAATAGTTCTACCCCTCACCCCAACACAGCAATGGGTTAAATAGCAGTGCAGAGAGAGTTCTCTAGCCTTGGATGGCAATCAGTCTAGGCAATTCACAAAACCAGCTTCAAGAGTGACGGGCTCTCAAGCTATTTTGCCCTAGATACACTCACTTCTGCTACAGCTGCAATGCATTGGGGTACCAACAACCCTAATGGGTTACAGGACTCGGCATGAGCAGATGCATCAGCTATGTTTATTGTTAATAACTACCTTATAATAAGTTTGAGGGGGTCAGAAAATTTCCTGGAAAAAAAATGTCCTCCTGCCTTCTGTTAGTACTTAAGAGAATTATAGAAGTGGTATGATGGTAGACAAGAAGTTAGATTAAGGGTTAATTTCTTTTAGTAGCCTTTGATATGAATGGTAGCTGATTTTGACATATTAGTAAACACACACTAAAATATTTCAGTTAAATAATTTTTATGTTCACAAGTAGTCATTATAAAAATTATTTTTTATTTCGTGTTTAAAAGTTTCTTTTACTATCTTTGTCCTATAATAATTTTTATACACACATTATTTCACAATATAACAATTATTAGGGAACAGATAGCATTTTTTTTTTTCTTGTTTGGTTATTTACACTGACAAATTATCTTGGTGCCATTTTGAATGTAAATGTTTAATCGATTTCCTATTTTTGCTGCTTCAGGTACCAAGTTGGTGTTGCCAAAGCCGCCCGACACAGAAAGGTAGGAGGCCAACATTCTCTTCCCTGAAAGAGAAACCAGTTTGTCTATTTCCATTTTCTTTTTCTTTTATCTTTTGAGCCTTCTGGGTTTCATTTTGCATTGGTTGTTTGGTCATAGACCGAACATTTTTCTGATTTTTGTTAATCTTCAGGGACAGAAAAATAAACCAATAATGGTGTTATGGTGGAAGAGTCGATTTGAGCTATTCATATTTCAGGAGTTCCATTAATGATTTTTTTATTTATTTATTTATTTTATTTAAATGAAGCATTCCCATGGTAGCTTTAAATTGAATAAAATAAAATTCTGTTTTTAAATTAGTTTAAATTTGTCTTTAATAAAAACATTGTGTGTAAAGAAAAAAATTACCAAAAATGTTTATCCGTAGATAAAACTAGAAAATTATCTTTGATTAAATTTATGTAAAAAAATTTTCCAATATAAATATTGTATATTCTGTACATGTACACATGGTATATAAATTCATAAAATCTGATTTTTTTTTTTTTTTTTTTTTTTTTTTTTTAAATTTAAAAAAAATTTTTTTTATTTACATTATATATATATATATATATATATATATATATATATGGAGCATGTTGATATGGTGCAATTGATTAGAAAAGCTTGTGTCACTAGATCAATTACTACTGAGGAGTGAGTTCAATTCTCACTTGGTGCTCCATACTTTTGGCCTTGTGTCACATCTAAGCTTAGCTTAGTAAATCACTAATATATATAATACAGTTTGTTGCTTAGGTGATTAGTGTTACATTCAGCATCGTGACTTCAGAGTTTTGTAGACTGACCCTCCAGCAATCACTCCATCCACTCATCAGAGGGTATTAACATGTATATGATTAAATAAGAGACAAGTAGGAAAATTTCATAAATTTAATATTTTGCTATTTAATTTGTTTTTTCAGAAATTTTTTGTGGAAGTTGTTTCAATTTTTAAATTGTTTTTTCATTGCTTACCCAAGTCAATACCATTCACAAATCTTGCTGAAAACACTGAAGTTAAGCAATGTTTAGCCTGGTCAATACTTAGATGGATGACTGCTTGGAACCTCCTACAATCTGAAATAGATTTTGTCCTTAAATAACTAGCAAAGGGTTGATAATCTGTAAAAAAAAAAAAACAACAAATCCATGAAAACCACACAGATTTTGAAAAAGGCATAACCAAACAAAACCACAAAGAATTTAAAAGTTGAAAAATAACTGTGCATTATTTTTCTCCACAAAACTTTTGAACCTAAATTATGTAAAAAAAAATGTTCTTGTTCCTTATTTAATCATTCTGTTATATTTAATTCATATTTTTCTCTCTCTCTCTCTCTCTCTCTCTCACACGTTTTATTAAAAATACTGACAGGGTCTGTCTGTCCACCTTAGTTTTTCTAAGTTGTTTTGTCAGAATTAACTTTCCAAAGTTCATTTATTGTATCCATCTGAGAACTTATGACTGTTACTACAGCATTTCTAAGCCTGCTGAAATCAATTTCAAGTTGCTTAGAGATAACATCTTTTACAACAGTTAGTTTCCATAGGAGATCATATATTGAAGTGTGTATTATGAGAAAAAAAAATGAATTCCAGAAGGCTTAGAAATGCTGGTATTTGCAAAATTATGCAATTCTAATAAAGCATAAATCCAGTAACTTTGATAATGACTGAAGTGGCAGTCAAAAGTACTTGGATGGATACATTAAAAGAACCTTGGAAAGTTAATTCTAACATAAAACAACTTAGTTGGACAAACAGACGTTGTCGGTATTGTTTAAAAAAACTTATTTGAAAGAATTCTTGCTGTCTAAATACACCACACACACATATATATATATATATATATATATATATATATATATATAGTGGGAGGAAACAAATATTCGTACACATACAAATTTTTAATTTATTGTATTTCCAACTAATGAATGAACATACTTTTCATATAATTAACTGTAGACAGATGCCTAATAACTAAATATGCATAGAAAACAAAAGAATTTGATTTAATAGAAATCCCATTTATCCATTTTAATAGGTGAAAAAATATTTGTACAATACAAAAAAAAGGAATACATGACCTTCATTTAATACTTTGTAGAATAGCTATTTTCACTTCTACAGCAACCAACCTCTTGTAGTTCTCAATGATTTGCAATTTTAAGTTGGTTTTTTGTTCCATTCTTCTTCAGATATGGTCTTCAGATTTGTGATGTTTGTTTCAGCTCTCAATTGGATTTAAATTTTCAAATAATGCCCCACATTCTTGATTGGGTTTAAATCTGGGGACTGACATGGCCATTTCAGGATATTTACATTATTTTTAGCAAGCCATTTCTTTGTAGATTTTGCACTAGATCATTTCTAGAATTACATCCAAACAACTCAATTTTGGTTTGTTTGTCCATAATACTCTTTCCCAATACGATTTTTCCTTGTTCTTATGTTCACAAACAAATTTCAAGCTGGTATCTCCGTGTCTTTTCAATAGCAGTGGAGTTTTCCAAGAGGAGCATGACTTTAGATTGTTCTTATAAATTTCATTGCTTATTGTCCGATTAGTGACACAGACTCCTCATGAAAGCAACTCTTGACAAGTAACCATTGGATTTTGTTTAATTTGACATTAACTTCCTTGAAGATCTTGAAGAAATCTTCAGTGGAGCACCTGTTCTTCTTTGGTTTTCAACAGTTTTGAGTTTTTTTATACCTTGCAATGAATGAACTAATGTTAGTAAATGGAATATTCAGGTTGTTTGAGATTTTCCTGTAACTTTTTACCTTCTTTCCAGAGCTTAACAATAAGTTCTTTTTGTGAATTTGTCAATTCTATACCTCTTGCCATGATGATAATCTTCTTGCACGAATATAAATTACAGAATGTTCTGATTGTATTTTTAGGTTAAAAATAACTACTGATAACATTATTAGAACATTCTAGAATATTCCACTTCAATAATCTAGAGTATTAAAGCAATTTAAAAGTTTAAAAATCTGAAATTTGCATTGTACGAATAATTTTTTTCACTCATTAGAATAGATAAATGGGATTTATTTCTATTAAATCAATTTTTTTTGTTTTCTACACACATTTAGTTATTATGCATCTGTCCAGTTAATGATATGAAAAGTATGTTTATTCATTAGTTGGAAATACAGTAAATTAAAAAATTCGTATGTGTACGAATATTTGTTTCCCCCCCACTGTGTGTATTTCAATATATATATATATATATATATATATATATATATATATATAAATTAGCATACATTAAGTAAGAGAAGATGTTATAATTTTGTAAGTATTCACTAAGTAAATTTTTATATGAAAAAATTTTTTAATTTTTTTAATCTCTGGGAATTTTTTTTTTTTTTTTGTGATTTTGTTAATGACTTTTTAAAAATGAATTTGACTTAAACTTTTGTCTTTTTTTTTTTTTTTTCAGTAGAATCATGTTTGTTTTTTTTTGGGTTTTTTTTCAATAACTTTTAAATACAATTAGTTCAGTTAAAAATCTGGTTCTTTTTTCATTATTTTTTTTTTTAATTCAGTTCAGTTTTTATTTTATCAATATTTCTTTTGAAAAATTTTATTTCACCTCTCCATCCTCATTTTTTTATTTTCATTTTTGTTAAATTTTATGTATACATTATGCTATATATATTTTAAAATATGTAATTATGTCCCAATTCAAATCATTTCTGTACTTTTTTATTTTTTCCATCTCCCAAGTTTTTTCTTAGGTTTTCACACATTTTTATCTTTTTTTAGAAATTTTAACAATTTTTTTGCCACCTTTGTTGTTTTTTTTTTTTTTTTGTTTTTTTTTTTTTTGTTTTGTTTTTTGTTTTTTGTTTTTTTTTAATTTCATCTCCAAAGTAGACTTATTTCTGTAATAAAAACATTTTAGTCCTTTATGACCCTTTTCAAATCTAGACTTATCATTTTGGTGATGACCATTTTGTACATTTTAGTGTTTTGTAACCATTTTTTTTTTTTTTTTTAAGATTTTGTTATGTTCATTAAAAGTAATTTTGTTTCCTTCATTTTCATTTGAATCTGACACTTCAACTATTTCATTAAAATTCCAACAACACGATAAAAAAAAAAATCAAACAAATTGGGATTTTTTCAAACCAGTGTTATAAAGAATATAAACTAGTTCACAGTGAATAAATATCTATCAGTTTTACTGTGTATCTGTGCCCCTTGCTGAATTGTGTGCATTAGGCGTGGCCAAAGTGGACAGCGGTCAAGTAAGTAACAAACTTCTCCATCCTATTGCTAACCCTCTGTCCATCAAAGGTCAGTGCATGCTTCATAAAAAGACTGGCCTTAAGTTTGGCCAGCCAGTGTAAGCTGACCACTAGCATTCTGTTGTAGTTCATTTCAGATGATTTGTCTAATTAGTTTTTGCTTATTAATTTATAGATAGTTTTTCTAAACACTTAGTTAATGTTTGTTGTCAAGCTGTTTTGTTTATTCGGTAGCATGAAGCTTAAATTTAAACAATCTGTAAGAAGTGCACAGTAGTTTCTGTACCTTATTTATGATTAGTAAAAGTACAAAAAAAAATTGTCTTTTTTAAAGAAAAAGCAAGTGTTATTTAAGAGCTGTATTTAGATTCATTATTTATTTGTAAATTGAAATTTAATACTGGAAATATTCAAAATGCACGTAATTTTTCTGGTACAGTCATTCAATAAATTATGGTTGTTAGGCAAGATATTGATAACCTTTTATCACATATAGAGGTGGCAAAATTTTAGAAAAATCTATTGATAATTTTCAGAGATACTAATTGTTGTTGGAAAAGAAGTCATTTTAAAAATTAATAAAAATCTTAAAATATATTGAGAAATTTATGAAAATTAAGTTCTAATTGCACTTATTAAGCAGGATTTCCTGAAGAATTCTTGGTTTAAATTTTATTTGCAAAGTGATTAAATTAGATATCTGTTAAAAAAATCTTAAACATGAAAAAACAAATGTGATCAGCTGAGCTGTTGGTCTAGACTTGTCATTTGCTATAAATGTTAAAATTTAGCCTCCCGACATCTTCAGCATTTCTCCTTGGTGCATAATTACAAATGTTTACATTTATATCTTCCCCCTTCATATCTATAATTCCATCATTACTTTAATGTGAAGAAGTCTTTTAGAACATTAGTTTTAAGTTTTTTTTTAAAGGACAAGATGCAGTACATAGAATTTTTTTCTATTTCATCATTCAATTACCCAAAGAAAAAGAATGTGGAAAAAACAAAAAAAAAACAAAAAAAAACATGATTGAGCTTAAAAAATTTGTATAAAAAATCTCCTTAATTAGTACAGTATAGTAGTATTAAATTTTAAGTAATATATGAAATTTTATGATAATCTTAATACCATTTCAAATGTTTTGCTGCCAAATTGAAAATTAAAGCTCTTAATTTTATTAATGAAAGAAATATATGAATTGGGATCTAATATGGATTAGAATGATAGGATAATGAACAAATTGGAAACTATCAATCAATTTAACATGTTTCAACTTTATTTACAAACTAGATTGTTTTACTCTCACACAAAACATTTCCCAATCAATATACAAGCATGTAGCATATCTACAGATGATAATGGGTATGTCTCCATTCACATAAATACAGTAGTAAATGCTGAATGTTGGTCTGCAGTTGGAGATTCATTGTAGAATTCACTTGACTCACTTCTAGCAGTTGACTACTACTTCTATGTGCTGCTGGTGTATCTTATGTGTTGTTCTTGTCCTAAGTATTATCGTTCATTACCAACCTTCATGTGATTATTCTATTCAGTAACCTTCCCTAGGTTACAATAGAGTACTACCAGACATAAATAAAAATGCCCACTAAACACTCAAACACATGCACGCATTATCAACCAAATCCTTCATAGACCAACTAGAATTGTGATACACAAACACGCTAGAATTATACACATGGATGCTGCACAACAGAGCAAATTCTCATGAAGTTTGCTTAACCAATGAGAAACAAACAACAGAAGAATTTTCTTCTTCATATTTTATTTTCTGATGAAACTTAAATAAAAGCAAAGATGTTAAATTTATGTTTCCTATTTGTTTCTTATCTTATTGTTTGTGTGTGTGTGTGTGTGTATATATTCTGTTGTCAACTACTTGAAATGTGTTGTAATTACGGTGATTATTTAATTGGTATTGAACATTTCTGGAAACTCAATATAGCTTTGGATAATGACCTTAAAAAGGATAAGCATGTTTGCAGTGGTGTTATTTCCTTCTCCTCCTCCTCATCATCATCATCATCATCATCATTCTTCTCTTCATGACTTTTCCCCTTATCATTGTAAGACATTTACCTAAAAACAAATTTGGTTTTACTTGTTGGTCTTTGTAGAAAAACGGGCAAAAATACTTTGCTTTTGTTGGAGATATTTATTTCGACTCTTCATTATTATCGATATTATCTCCGTTTTTTTTTCTCTCTTGTGAGCTATCAGATGATAAAGGATTATACTTGCTACTTCATGACCCATATAGATATCAGTGTACCCTAAATATTGATATTTACTCCCTCCTCCAGTTTTTGTCCATATTACTTATTGTTCAAAATGATTATATAGATTTTCTTTTTTCTTTTTATTTCAGTTGCTATCTATTATATAAGTGTTGGCGGTTTTAATAAACTGTTCTTGGTGTATATAGGACCCCACTTGTCTTCCATGAATGTATTCGTATCGGATTAATACTGAAACACCAGTTTTCCACTATGTGTCACTAATAATGAATTCAACTTGACTCACCAAATCAAGTACTACAGATATCACTCAACTTCTAACTGCTTATACACCCTGGCACTAAGCCATACACTAGCAGGTGACACTGTGACAGTTGAAGTGAAAGGAATTGCCATTCACCTGTTCAATAATTTCGTATATAAATCCTGAGAAAGTTAGCATCTATGAAAAATTTGGGTAGCTTTTTCTTTTTTTTTTTTTTTTATCCTCTATATAAAAAAAACAGCTGTATTTTATACTTAACAAATATTCTTATAAAAAGCTTTATTATTCAGTATAGTTGTCAGCAAAAGGGACAGCCCAAAATGTGAACACTGAATTGGAGACCCCAAAATCAAGCAAGTACAAAGATTTAAGTATCCAGGAAGTGTTTTAACAGAGGACGGAAAATGTGAAACCAAAATCCAAAGGTCCATTGGAATAACTAAAGATGTCTTCCAAAAGCTAAGCAAAGTAGTAAGAAACGGAAAATTTCATTAGAAACAAAGAAAAGAGTAGTGAACTATCGGTCTAACTATATGGCAGTGAATGCCAGACAATCTCCTCACAGTTGAAGAAGTGACTTGTAGCAACAGAAATGTGGTTCTACAGAAGGCTACTGAGAATACCATGGACCCTACATGTGAATAAGGAGAAAGTTTTATACAAAATGGAAATAAAAAAGACACTTACAATCTGAAAGTGACAATTGGAATTTCTAGGGCACATAATGAGGAAAGAGGGCTTGGAGAATTAGACACTCACAAGACAAAGAGGGAAAGCAGTGAATAACCTACCTAATGAGCTTGTGTAAATGGTTGGCAGAACAGAGATTAGAAGAGATAGCAAAAAGACAAACTTTAATAAGAACTACAGAGGACAGGAAGTTGTAGAGGGCCATGACCACAAACATCCTGAAGGAATTTGGCACATAGAAGATTGTAAAGTACTTGTAAAACCTCAGTCACTTAATAATCAGAAATATAACAAAAGCTTTAACTGAAAAATGTCAGTGTTTTTTTTTTTTATATATTGTCATTCATCCTGTTATGTGTGATTGAAAATTTATAAAAATATAATTAGTCACCTCTATCTTAGAGTTGATAGGTTAGTAATAATAATGGAAAGCAGATACTATAGAAATCAAAAGTTAATCATTATGTAATTAGAAGTCAAGTTGTTATAATTTCCAAGTAGCTAATTTAAATTATTAAAATGCGTATCTGAATAATTAATCCTTACATTTGTTCATCAAAATTTGTCATAACTTTAAATATCATAATGTCATTGAAAAAATACAGTTGCTATCAATATCAAATAAGTGACACCTTTCTAAAAAAAAAATAATTAGGAGACTTGTCTAACATTAATCCAGATTGTATCTTCTATATGGTGGTGACCCCTTATTCTGGGTTTTAGATCCTTGCAATCAATCCCAGGAATAAACACTTTTTTACTAAATAATGTTCCAAAAGCACAAGATTACTGATGCTGGTGATTCAGATTTGTCAAAAAAAAGTTGTAAAGTGCTTCCTTTAAAAAGTGAAACTTTTTGACAATAAAGTAAATGTGTGAAAATTTTTTATCCTTTAATAGTCAGTTATGCTTAGTTTAATTTGTAATGTATATAAATCTTGGTAGAAAAAAAGAAAAGCAAAACAAATGTTGATAAAATAGTGAGGGTCACTAAGCACTGCTCCAGGCTCTCTCTGGTCAGGGGGTAGTATACACTGTGTGTGTGTATGCATGCAAGTTTCATTGAATATGACAGAAAAGGTGCTTTGATTGAGTTTCTTTATATAATCTCTCATGTGATCTTATATTTTTTTCTTTTCAGTAGATAAATTATGCAAAAACTGTCCAAATGTTGTTTTTTTCTGAATGCTTTTGGCTATACATTTAGTCATTTTCAAGCTTTAAATATATTAACTGTTAGCTAGAAATAGATTGTTGTATGTATGTATGTATGTATTTATATAATGTTTCATTTTCAAAACATGGTCAACATATTGTGTCCATGTTCATAGTTGATATTATTGAGTGTTGGTTTTTTGTTTTTATTAATAAGGCTTCCATTATTTTTTAGCCTTTTTTTACATGTAGGCAATCCTATTATATTTGTATTATCAACAAGTATGTTACAAATAGGGTCCAGTAGGTCTCCATGAATATTTAAATGAGACCTAATTGAGCTATGGTCAGAAAGATGTAGTGTGAGTCTTCTTGTTAAACATGTGTGGCCTATATAATTGTTTACAAATTTTGATTGATCAGAAACACAGTTCCTTAATGGGCATTTAAATTCATAAATAATATTTGTTCTATTTAATTTTGATCTAAGAGGTGAATTATTATTTTTAACTATAAGATTGGCGGTTTTAATTTTTTTAATAAATAATTAGTCTATTTTTTTTGCTCTTGTCTACTGGTGTTGTGCATTTTTTTTATAATGTTCTTAAGTCTAGTTTCATCTTGTTTGTAATTATCATTCCTCTGATTTTTATAAAAAATATTAATGCTATTGTTTATGTTTATATCTAAGAGGGCATTCACTAGAGAAATTAAGATGGCAAGAGACTTTACTAGTGGTTTTTTTTATAAACTGAAGTTGTAAATGCATTACTAAAATCAACAAGAACATCTAAGAAAGGGAGTTTATTTTTTCACTGAGTTCATATGTAAAATTTAGAATGGAATTTTGTTGAAATATAGTTTTCAGATTTTCAATTTCCTTTTAATTATTAGCTAAAATAAATATATCTTCTACATAGCGAACATATATTCTAGGTTTAATAACTTTCATAAAAACCTTGTTTTCAACGTAGGACATATAATAGTTCTAGAGGGTTTCCCATACTTATTCTATCACTTTCTAGTTAACAATATATTTCAACCTTGAAAATGGTTAAATGTATAACTGAAAGCACCCAGAAAAAACATTTGGACAGTTTTTGTATAATTTATCCACTGAAAAGAAAAAAAATGATAAGACAACATAAGAAATTATGTAAAAAAAAAAAAACTTAATCAAAGCACCTTGTCTGTCCTATTTAATGAAACTTGCATGAAATGATTGCTGTCTAAATTCACTATATATATATATATATATATATATATATATATATATATAGTCACCCACAGTCATACTGTTTTGCTGTTTCACAGCTCATCAGTGTGGCTAGACATCCAATTGCCTCAAGGCAAGATTGAGACCTGACTAATTTGGTACCAATTAAAGACTCTACCTCTAAGCCATTGGCGCCAGCAGGGATGAAGGTGAATTTAGACATTTACTTTTAGACAAACATGCCAGTGACTGGGAGTACTCAGTCTTAATGAAGAGTCTTGCATCAGCAGCAGTAATAGTCACTGTTTACAAATTCACTTTCTGTAACTCAGTTTCATA